>JBAMBR010003938.1:80000-161519 GCA_037044475.1 Zaprionus obscuricornis
TCTATATACTAGCAAACACTCACTCACACACACACATACACACACAGACAGACATACATATGTGTATGTATTGGGGGAACAAGTGGAAACATGTCGCACATAGCTAAAACTAAAGCAAAAGCTAAAACTTTAAACTAACTATTTGCAGTTAATTGCTAAGCAAATGAATAAACATGGCCCAAACATTACGAGATGGACTCTAGTCGCACGGAGAATACCCTGTAAAAATAATAGAGTGAATTGTGAATAGTGAATAGGATGAATAGTGAATAGTTAATAATGAATAGTGAGTAGTAAATTGTAAATAATGAGTGGTGAATAGAGTGAATAATGACTAGTGAATACTGAATTGTGAATAGAGTGAATAGTGAGTAGTGAATACTGAATAGTGAATAGATCGAATAGTGAAAAGAGTGAATAGTGAATAGAGTGAATAGTGAATAGAGTGAATAGTGAGTAGTGAATACTGAATAGTGAATAGAGTGAATAGTGAATAGAGTAAATGGTGAAAAGAGTGAATAGTGAATAGAGTGAATAGTGAATAGAGTGAATAGTGAGTAGTGAATACTGAATAGTGAATAGAGTGAATAGTGAATAGAGTGAATAGTGAAAAGAGTGAATAGTGAATAGAGTGAATAGTGATTTGTGAACTGTGAATAAAATGGCTAATGAATAGTGCGTAGTGAATAGTGAGTAGTAAATTGTAAATAATGAATAGAGTGAATAATGACTAGTGAATACTGAATTGTGAATAGAGTGAATAGTGAGTAGTGAGTAGTGAGTAGTGAATACTGAATAGTGAATAAAGTGAATAGTGAGTAGTGAATACTGAATAGTGAATAGATCGAATAGTAAAAAGAGTGAATAGTGAATAGTGAATATAGTGAATAGTGAATAGAGTGAATAGTGAGTAGCGAATAATGAGTAGTGAATACTGAATAGTGAATAGATCGAATAGTGAAAAGAGTGAATAGTGAATAGAGTGAATAGTGAATAGAGTGAATAGTGAGTAGTGAATACTGAATAGTGAATAGAGTGAATAGTGAATAGAGTGAATAGTGAAAAGAGTGAATAGTGAATAGAGTGAATAGTGATTTGTGAACTGTGAATAAAATGACTAATGAATAGTGAATAGAGTGAATAGTGAATATTAAATAATGAATACAATGAATATTGATTAATCAATAATGAATTATAAATACTGAATGAATAGTAAATAGTCGAACATGACTGCTGTTACAGTTACCACTTACAGGGTATTCAATGAATGTGTCTCATAAAAACAAAACTAACAAGTAAATTGAACGCTTGTACAAGTATTTTGAGTATTATGAGTTTTTTGAGTCTTATGAGTGTTACGAGTCGCTGCTGAGTATGCAATAAGTGTTGCACAGTGGTGCACATTGTGCATACTTTTTGACATAACTGGAACAGTACCGTTAGCCATCAGTCTGTGTATGTGTATGTGTATGTGACCCACGGTTATGCTATTGACGCTAGGGTCGCAAACTAATCGCCAGATTGTTAGCCACGAAAATGTAGTGCAAAAGTAATTGTAGCCACGCACAGAATCCGCAAAAACACAATTCCCTCCTCTATGTCTCTCCACCTATTTCGATACCCCTATTGTCCCTCATCACGGGACAGCTGGCTGGTCGACCGTTCATTTGGTTAACCCGTCTAACTCGTTGCATTTGGCCACTTAATCCAAACACAACGCCCAGGCGCCGACGCCGACGACAACAACGCCGTCAAGCGTCGTCAAGGCAAGGCAAGGCAACTGGCAATTGGCGCGCAGGCGATTGGCCAGTTCTGATTGGAACGCCATAGAGCGCACTACAATAAAGCGCACCAATTGGTAAACATTAACTGGGATTAGGTCAAACTTGTGAACATTCACATAGCATTGTCATAGTCATAGTAAGGAGCTATTACATACATATATATATACATATATATATATATATGTATATATATATCTGGACAGGATGCAGCGTACATATTACGTCATAATGCCGCTGCTGTTATTGCTATTACTGTTGTGTTGCACAGCGACAGGCATGAACAGCATGGAAGCGGAAAGTTTAGGTGATCGCGAAAAGCGTGGCACCATCACCCTGGACTTTGGTCTATTGCTGCGTAATCTTCTACAAAAGAGCGCACAATTCTCGAGTGCAAAGGCGAATCTAACATTGACAACGCGACGTCCAGCGATGCCAACAACAGCAACGACAACGACAACAACAACAACAGCAGCACCGCCACCACCAGCACCAGCACCACCAGGACGACCCTGGCCAAGACCATATTATGGACCTGGTCCTGGCTGGTGGCCACGACCACATGATTATTATTCACCATTGGATTATGATTATGGTGGTCCATATCCGAAACGTTTGCGTCCACCGCCACCACGTTCCTACTATGACTATGACTATGATGTGGATACGGGCGGACCAGCACCAGCACCGGCACCAGCACCACCACCAACACCACCACCACCACCAACACCACCCCCACCGCCACCACCACCACCACCACAACGTCCGCGAGCAAGAGCCCGTCCAGTACCAGTGCTAGCACCACAAGCACCAGCACCACCAAGACCACGCCCGCTGCGTCCACAGCCGCCCGCATCATCGCAGCTGGGTGATCATCTGATCTATCAGTACGCACAACCGACTGGTAAAATACGTAAACTTTTAACTAATTGCCGTACAATTGGATTCTCTCCAACACTTTGCAGATATTTACTCTAAGCCCCAATCGTTCGTGGATGACGAGGCTGCGGCTGCGGCTGCGGATGCAGGAGATGGAGACAAAGAAGGAGACGGAAACAGAAATGCTGATGAAAACGAAGTCAACACTGTATCTGAAGACGAAGTCAGATCAGGAGCAGGAGCCGAAACCGAAGCCGAACCCGGAGAAGATGAATCTGTTGTGGCAACAGAAGCTGCGGCAGATGCTGGTGAACCTGCTGCACCCGAAGATGAGGCAAATCCTAGTACAAGCGATGACAACATTAATGCTGGTGAAGATCAATCAAACGATGCATATCCAAATCGATTTTTAGTGAATTATCCTGGCGATGATGCTGCAACCAATGGCGCCTATTATTTCCAACGGCAACCGATCAAATATAATCCATTGAATGATCAAAGTCTGGGATTTTCCCCTTCATCCTTCAATAGCTATGCAGGAGCACAACAATCGAGTTACTATCTATAGATAAAGATAGAGTTAAAGATTTACTATTTCTTTTCCCTTTTTCTACATATTTCCACTATTTTTTTTTTTTTTTTTTTTGTCTTCCATTAATTGCAAATTTCTTTGGCTTAGCATTACATTTTACAGTTATCAAATAAAAATGTCGTAGTTTCTATATGTGTTTTTTTTTCACCTGACTCTTTCTTACTATCTCCACAACGAAGAGATAAAATTCAACCTCTAATAATTGAGATTGCACAATCAAACACATCATCATAGAAGGATTTTCAAACAGTAGTAAAAGTAAAAGTAAAAGTCGGAAACGAACAGAGAGACGTCGACAGCGCTGTCAGCTATGAGGTCACTATTTTTACTATCTTTTGAGGAAATTACCACCATTTAATAGTGCAAAACAATAATACATACATATGTATATCAAATATTTACAGCCGTCTTCTGACTAACCCAATTCCATACAGTCAGAACGTTAACATAATCTGAAAAAACAGAAAGCCATAATAAAGATAAGATTGAACTACATTCATCAATATTATAATACATCATAACCTTCTTCCACGATAGTATTCTCTAATCCAATCTAATATAGTTTTATATTCGTACAAAGCAAATAATCAATAAAAAAAAATTAAACAAGCAAAGATAAATCCCACTCTAGGACTATAAAAGAAACCTTCATAACGAGCCTATCATTAGTTTATTAACCAAAATGTTGAAAAACACAGCGAATGTGCTTTGTTATATTCTTATTGCTTGGATTTCGACAAGTTTGGCACTTTCCATAACACCCTTCATCCGAGAAGGTGCAACGGACATTAAATCAGAACCATTTCTTAAGATTGGAAATGGATATTATTACATAGAGAGGAGAGAAACTCTGAATTGGTTTCAGGCCTTTGAAAAATGTAATCGAATGAATGCATCGTTAGTCAGTTTCGAATCAATAGAGGAGTGGAATCGACTTGTAGAGCTTATGGAATTATTAAATGATGAAGCATTGTATTGGACTTCGGGAAACGATTTGGGTAAACAAGATGAACACGTATGGTTTGCCACTGGAAATCCAATAAGACTCCCAAATTGGACAGCGGGACAGCCGGATAATAATAACGGCCAGGAACACTGCGATATGATGAATTATAGAGGGCAGAATTATACTTTGAAGAGAGGCTTAAATGATGGAATTTGTACGGACAAATTTAATTATATTTGCGAGGCACCGCAGCCCTATACGGTTTCATTTGTAGTATGGAAATAAGAAAAGTAAACATATTTAAATTAAAGAAAATCTTTAATAACACACTAGTGAGACTTATATACCATATTATCATAAATAGAAATATAAAACTGTAGTTTCACAAATTTGGATGAAGTTGCGCTTGTAGGGTGCGTGATATACCTGATTTAAATTAAACTTGAGCTGCACTGTAAACGATCAATGATCATAGTACAAGATTTTCTTTCCGCTAATAGTCAAACCTAATCATTTTGTTGACCACATCCCAGTCTAGATGATCACGTAATATATGGACAGCCCCTTACATACGTACTATGACATTGAACATTGGAAATACTATTTTCTTGTATAATATGAATCTATTGTAGTCAATGCTTGTTGCAAAGAAGGGAATTTTATCTCATCAGACTATTTGAAGACAATTTTAATCTAATGACACCTGACAATAATAATATTCGATTGACATAAAAATATTACAGTCTATAAAAACTATCGGTTCAAATGATAAGCAAAGAAACTATACTTCAAAATACATTATGTCACGCAATAAGTGAATTTTTTTTAAATGACATTGGTTAGATACCCATGAAGATTGTTAGAGATGGATATGTAATATACAGCTTGAATATATAGACCAGAATTGAGAAATCGTTTATAATTTCGTATTAGGTATACATATGATTATACCTCGTTTCTTATAAATATGTATAGGGTGTATTTAAGATAATATATAATACCTCATAATATATAAATATAAATTTTAACCATACAAAAAAATAAATAAAATTAATTGCGACTATAAAAACAACATTCACAGGTTGCATATCACACAGTACTTCCAACAAGATGTTAAAGCACACAACAAATCTTTTCTACGGATTTTTTTTTGCGTTAATTTCAACAAGTCTAGCACTTTCCATAGCGCCAATCATTGAAGATGGTGCTATAGATTTTAATACAGACTCTTTTCTCAAGATCGGAAATGGATATTATTACTTTGAAAGAAATGTAAAACGTAATTGGTTTCAAGCCTACGAAAGTTGCAGTCGAATGAATGCATCCTTGGTCAGTTTCGACTCCATCGAGGAATGGAATGATCTATCAAAACTTATGGAACTATTTAATGAAGACTTACTCTACTGGACATCCGGAAATGATATGGGTAAACAAGATGAACACGTCTGGCTCGGTACTGGAAATCCAATAAATCTCCCAATTTGGATACCTGGAGAACCGAATAATGCAAATGGAGATGAGCATTGCGATTCAATGGACCAAAGAAAATCGACAGCAGCACTAAAGAAAGGATTGAACGATAGGAATTGTAAGTCTAAAATGAATTTCATTTGTGAGGCTCAATATCCCAATACGTTTTCATTTGTGATGGTATGAAAATTTTTATATTGCAATAGATAAAACAAATTTGACTGACGTCATACTTGTAGGATTCACTGTTTGTAGTAATCATCAAATTTTGACAAAATGACAGATCCAACAATTCCAATTTTTATCATATACATGAAAATATTGCAAATTATCATGACACATGACTTTAATTATATATTAAATGTACTTATGCCATAGATTAAAACCGCTGTATATTTTTTTTTTCGAATAATAAATGAAAAAAAAAAATAAATTTTTATGCCCTATAAAAAAAATTTGTAACATGCCATTGGTAAAATATCATGACCTGCAAAACTTAAATATATAGCCAGTACACATTTCAAGGGATGTTAACAATTTCTTCTTTTAATTATATCCAGTTCCAGTTGCCAGCTATATTATGCAAAACCTAATGGATAAACTTGCATTTAGAGTCTGCCTTTGACCAAGGCAAATATTGTTAATTGAAGATATTGGTTAGAAATGTGGCAGAGTCTTTAAAGGTTTTGCAAATACCCAAAATAAATATAAATTTTGTTTTCAATTGCAATAAAAAGTGAAAATATATACTAGATTTCCAGATAGCTGCTGTTTTCATTTTTTATTTTTGCTGCTGACGCAGTTAAAAATGAGAAAGTGATAGTGATTATCTAATGCAAAGAACCTTCAGTGAGGGCATAAAATAAAAAAATTGGTTAAATCTTATTTTGAATATCCTAACAATTTTATTTTGGTTTTTTTTTTTTTATTTATATATATATATATATATATATATATATATATATTCTCAAGAAATATCATTTAATAAGTTTTTAACACATAAAACAAATTAAGAGTAGTATTTGAATAAAAAATTGTTTCATTATATATTAACATCATTGTTTGGTTTTTCTTTTTGTGGTTTTTTTTTCATAGATTTTGTGGTTTGTTTCTCTTTCATTTTTCCCATTATGTTTTATTTTGTCGATCCATTGAAATATATACATATATATATATATATATATATATATATATATATATATATATTTATACATATGTATATACATATTTATTTATTTATTTTATTTTTATTAATAATTTTATTTTATTATATTAGTCATAAATTTTTATTATTATTAATATTATTATTATTATGTTTTGTGTGTGGGTTTTGTTTTCTTTTTTCTTTTTAATTTCTCTCACTTCTTCTTTGCTTTTGCCTGCTTTCTTTTATATTTTCTTTTCATGTTTGGTTTTATATATATTTTTTTTTAATGAATTGAGAATATCGTAAAATTTTGATGCTTTATTAGTTAAAGTTGTAAAGTTTGCTAAGTATGTATATATACATAAAAATAATTAAAACTTTATGCACGCATGTATATATATATATATAGTATAATTATGTGTGTATATATTTATATATATATATATATGTATTTTGTTCTTCAATTCTTTTGTTTTTTTTTTTATTTTTGTTGCAAATGTAATAAATATATTTACAATAATTGTCGAAAATATGCAAAATAAAATTATATGCAGAAATTCAGTCTTATTAAATAAATAAAAACTTAGGTACTTTATATAACTTCTTTGTGTATGTGTGTATGTATGTGTGTGTGTGTGCTTGTGTGAATGTATGTGTGTTGCTTGCATAACTGAAACAATTAATTAATCTGGCAAAAAATCAACCATAGCAATCAATTATGCAGTCTATCAATCAATTAAATAATCAATAAGTCCACCAATTATTTAATAAATTAATCAACAATTCGATTAATCAATTAATCAATTAATCAATGCATCAATCACTTAACCAATTAATTAATCAATCAAATAAATATAATTTATATTATCAGTTTGTTGCATGTCTTGTGATTTTCTCAACTGGACCATCAATCAATTGATCAATCAGCTCATAATCAATCAATAAGGGTTTCGCAATCAATCAATTGTGATCAATTCGTTTGCACAGTATTTATCTAAGTTTAGCATTGCATCAAAAATTTTTCCATTTATCTGTTTTGTTTTCTAGTCCCATTAACCAGTCCATCAATCAATCAATCAAACAATCAAATAATCAAGAAATTAGTTTCTTTAGGTTTAGTGCTATTTATCAGTTAAACATTTCTGTTTCTTGGAAATTCATGGAATGTTTTGGTTTTTTGATGATATTACTTGACTTGATGCATTTCAATCAATCAATTAATCTATCAATCAGCTATTTAATTTAATTCTGAACTGTTTTGTTTTAGTTACGTTTCCATTTATTATTTTTTCTTCAATTTCTGTGTATCTTGCTTTCAATGTTGCTTTCAAATGAGGTAAGTAAGTACAGTGGGTACAGTAAGTACAATGATTTTACAGTAAATAATGTTCCCATATTTGAAACTACTATTGAATATGAACAATTTAACGGAAGCATACTGTATTTCCTTTCCCATTTCCTTTTTTTTCCATTTCCTTTGGAACTATAATTGTATCGTATCGTATTTCATGCTGTGTTTGCTGAATAGGATTATATATAACATTTGGTGGTACCGAAAGTGCCAAGATAGGTGGAAGAACAAACTGTTATTGATTTTGTTAATCTTTATAAATCTTTCGATTCAATTGTTTGTTAGTTTCAATTATTAATTGTTAGTTAGTTGTCATTATGTTCTACACACTGTGTGTTTTTGTCTTATTATTTTTTAGGATATGTTTATCGTATTTGTTATTCCATTTGAATGCAGGTTCTCCGAGTATTTAGTAACTGTTTCATAATATATATATATATATATATATATATATATATAGTATATATATGTACTATTTAAAATATTTGCTTTGATTTGTCCGGTTAAACCCATATCTCATACTTAGTGAAATTGAGAGAGAGTGAGAGAGAAATAGTTAGATTAGTGAAAGTGAAAAAGTAAAAAAAAAAATTAAAAATTTTGGTCGATAAATAATGAATTAATATTATAGAAATTGATCAGGTGCATTTGGCACTTAAAGTGTATATAGTAATAAGTTGTAAGCGAATCGAATTGAATCGAGAAAAAATCAAAAATGATAATAATAATAATAATTACGTTAATACTCACAATATATACTTATAGTAGTATTTAAATATATATATTTATATATACATTTAGATTTCATGAAGAGAAGAGTATATGAAAATAATGAAAATATTATAGATAATAATTAGCTAGAAATAAAATACATATATGCATATACAAGTATATCTTAGATAAGTTCGTAATGAGGATCAAACAACAATCTTATTGGAATATCATAATTCCATACTTTGTATGTAAATAATATTAATAGTATAATTTCTTTTCTTTTTTATTCCATTTGTTTTTTTTTTTTTGTTATTTTCTTTTTTTGGTTGTAGTTGCATTTCTTTGGTATTTCTTTAGTATTTTCTTTTAGTAGCTTTGATACCATAAGTCTGTATATTGATGTCTTTCTGGCTGTATGTTCGTCTATGTGTATGTGTATGTGTATGTGTGTGTGGGTATGTACAGGCTTTTGTATGTGTATTTGTTTATGGTTAGGAATAAAAATGAACTGATTTATTTATAATGATAATTTAGGTATTTTGTATTTTTAAATATAGCATAAAAATGTTGGTTTTGCCTTCTCGCTTTTCTTTTCTTTTGTTTTTTATTTTATTTTATTTTTTAGTATATAAAGTGGAAAAAGGTATGCATTGTATATAAATTTTTAATAATTTTCTTTGCATTTTTATTAGTATTATTTTAATTATTATTATTTTTTTTTTTTTTTTTGTTTTTCTTTGTATTATTTGCTTCAAAATGTTGTATTTTTTTTTTTTTTTGGTTTGAATAGTTTCGATTTCGATTAGTAATTATGGTAAATTGTTTTTATCATTTATTATTATTTGTGTTTTTTTTTTATATATATTTTCTTCGTTATTTGCATAAAGATTTGTTATTAATTTATATATTTTTTATGTATATAATTTGTTTTTATTTTGATTTATAAATTTTTATTATGATTTATTTAATATTTTGTTTTGTTTTTATTTGGTTTAAAGATTTAATTATTGAATTACAACAAATACCGAATACCGCTTAAAAATGAGTTTAGCGCGAGCTTCTAGAGTAGAAACAATAACATTTTAGAATATAAGATAAGTACTCGTAATACCGTAATACCGTAACCGTAACCATAACTGTAAATTGTAAATTGTAATTTTTAATCGTAACTGTTATCGATCGTATCGTAACGATAGCACATATTTTTGTATGTTGTATTTATTTATTTATGTATACATATATGTATATATATATATATTTATTTATTTATTTATTTATTTATTTTTTTTTTTTTTGTATATTTTGTATTTGGTATATAACAATAACTGTAATGGCAATTGTCTCATTAAACATAAATATAAATGTAAATGTAAATATAATATGTATGGAATGTATAAATATATGTATTTATGTATGAATGTTTGTTTGTACGTATGTATATAAATAATTTTACATTGGATTGAATTTGTATTGAATTCGATGAGGAGGAGTTTATCGTAAATAGTAATATAGTTACAAAGTGAGAAAGAGTGTTCCTCGTGTGTATGTGTGTGAGTGTGTGAGTGTGTGTGTATTTTATTTTTCTCAGTTATGTTTGTAGGAATGTCCCAAAAGCTTACGATATTCATATTTACGATATGCACATTTACGGTGCTCACATTTACGATACACACATTTACGATATTCGCTGAACCGAAGAGTTAATCAGAAGACATGAGCTGAACACAATTCATTCTACTGGAAGTCAAGATCGAACGTTTCTTTATGATTCTCTACGGTCAATTTGGGGCATTCCCATAAACATATAGAATATTATCGTTTGTGTATATATGTATATATATATATACATATGTGTGTGTGTGTGTGCGATTGTGTGCGTTGGTGTAGTTGTTGGTATATGTGCTGTACAATTGGAAACGCACACATTCACCCAAACACTTGCCAGACAAAGATAGTGAGAGAGAGAAAGCGAGACAAAGAGAGAGAAAGAGAGAGAAAGCGAGTGATAGAGAGAGAAAGAATAGTGTGGAGCAGCCGAATAAATGGCCAATCCATTAAGTACATATATTTATTCCCATTTATATTTGTTTTGTGCCTAACAATCTCAAAAATATCTGTAGTGCTATATCTTCAATATCATCTACTTCTTCTTCTTCTTTTTTATCTTTATCTCATCTTCCCTCTCATCATTATCATCGTTATCATCATCATCATCATCATCATCATCATCATCATCATCATCATCATCATCATAATCGTCATCATTAACATCATTTGCACTATTGTGTTGATCTTCATTTCGATTTGCAACGTAAAGCCCAAAAAAACCGAACCCTAACCTCAAACTTTAAGTAACGGTTGCCAATCGAATTGAAGGGTTTGTGTGTATGTTTGTGTATGTATGTGAGTGTGTGTGTGTGTATGTGCAATGAGTTTTCACTGTAAATGTTTTGTTCTTTTTATTTCTTTAGCATATTTATCTAATAACCAATCAATTATTTAATCGATATTTGTTATATATATGTATATGTATATATATATTTATATATACTATATCTGTATAATTACATATATATATATATATATATATGGAAAGATCATGTTCTCTTTATACAATGGAATCTCAAATAGAATAAACAATCTATATAATTATTGAGGCTCCACTGTATGTACTTACGTCTTGTACATATATATACATATATATGTATAATTATGGATATAGTATGTATGTATATATATATATATATATAGATGTATATACTTATTATAAGTCTAATCATATTTACAGGTCTCTCTATATATATGCAGAATTTGGTTAAGTTCGAATAGGTCGAGAGTATGGTAAGAAATTGGCTGGTTGCTTGGTATATATTTAGTTATATTATTGGTATATTTTGGGGATTTTGGTAAGGGATAATATTTAATATGTTTTGAGAGAAACGAGCACTAGACTTGGCTTTTGGTTCACATTATGGAGTAGCTGTCGTACCCAGTACCAACAGTTGTTGTTCTTCTTCTTGTCTTTGTTTTTGGTTTTTGTTCAGTGAATTTAATAGGAATATTAATGGTATTTGGGGTGAAACACTTAATCATCCCACGTGGGAAACTGTCCCTCATCAACGAACATGCTAAATTGTCCAGTATATTGATGTTCCAGTGTGCGTCCCGATGAATTACCCGTCGCACTGCGTGCATTGCCACCAGTCGATGCCGTTGCTGGAGGCGGTGGCGCACCTCTCGTCGCACCCGTTGCTGTAGTACCCGATGTTGTTGCCGTAGTCGTAGCCGATTCTTTTCCAGACTTTGTATTGGCACCCTTTGTGACACCCTGTGCGCTAGCTGTTGTTGTCGATGTCTTTCCATAACTATACCGTTGTTCTATGCATACAAAATAAATATATGATTAAAGATTGTAATATCCAGGGGTATACGAATCGTATCTTGAAAGTTTACTTACTTGAAGGTTGCTTGATCTCTTTGCTGGCCCAAACGGGCTCATGTGTCTGATTATAGGATTGTTGATCCCATACAGCTTTCTCATCCATGTTTTTGCTCTATAAAAATACATACAAATAAAATTTAGATTAGTTATCGATTTTTTTTTTTTAATAACTTGATGTCGGGCAATATGATTTAGCTGCTCCAAATTGTATGTTATATTTTTGTATATATAGATAATCTAGGACTACATTAGATAATGAAAACTTACATAATCCTTATCGACATGTAACTCTAGTTCATCGGTTGTCTGCTCGAGACTGCTATGTGTAATGCCATAATAAAAATACATGATAAAGCCAAGGGACATCCAGACGGTGAACCTAAGTAGGGTCAATATGCTTAGCTTAAATATTAAATAGATATTAACTGTTATTGCGATAGCCGGAATAAATGGAAGTCCTGGCGTAAGAAACGCGAGCGCATATCTGTGAAAGATTCATAAAAAATTTTCAAATTTTTAAATGCTTTATATTCTAATTATGTTTTTATTAAATGAAAGTAGTTGATAGACAGATATATAGAGAGAGAGAGAGAGTTAGAGAGAGAAAGAGAGAGCGAGAGAGAGAGAGAGAGAGTTCTTTACCTATTCTGTGGTTGTCTCGATATAATCAATAATATCACAAATATGCCGATAAATAAAATGATATAAATGAATATGGCGAGGCCGCCGGACCAGCCAATCGCAGCGAACAAATCCAAGAAGAATATGAGACCGAACATGATTCCAACTAGTTTCGTGACATAAATGCCTTTCGTATTCGGATATTCGAGTTTCAAGTTTCATGTTACGTATTTCAGTTTTTCAGTTTTACAGTTTTGTTTTTTTTTTCGAATTTATTATCGATATTTGAATTTCGACGGGAGCGCAAACAAAAGAAATGAGAGAAAGCATAAGCGATAATAATAATAATATTTGAATTATTGGAATTAAATTTTGGAGATATAGAATTTTTTTTGTTGGCGATATTGGCGATATCAATTGTAGTTAATATATATACGCACACAGACACACTTACCACTTTCCGATGTTGCCTGACCGGGATTTATCCAGGGAAAGAAACCAGGACATAAATATGCATAATCATGAATTTTACGTGTTATAAAATTTAATCCAATAGTATCGAATGCGGTCGCTTGACCCGTTGGTCCAGTGGGAGCACCATGTACACTACCATAGAATTTATTTTCTGAACGATCTGATACCAAAAACTGATCATCACGTCCACCCAAATAACCTTCGGGACTATCATCAATGAACGAATCATCCGAATCGGACATGCCACGTGTAACGCGTTTTATGGTTAATTTATTTGGTTCCAATAATTCCGATGGACGTGAATGTGGATCTGTCGCTGTGCCCGGTGCCAATGGTGTACGTAATTGTGCCGGTAACAATTCTACCAGTGATGTACTATGCGGTTGATAGCGTAAAACAAGGACACAGGTCGAGACAAGCGTATAGGCCAACAAAGTGCCAATGGACATCATTTCGACCAATATATCGAGTCGTATGGTAAGTGCAACCAATGCGGCAGCTAATCCACTACCAATTGTTGCAAGTCCCGGCACATTTGTACGTTGCCACAGATGCGATAATTGTCTAAAAAAAAAAAAATCAAATGTAATTGCAATTAGTAAAAATTTCAAGCGTTAATATTATAGGATAATATTACCGGAATATTAAACCATCTTGAGCCATAGCATAGATGACACGCGGCATGGGAAACATGGAACCAAACATGGCAACCGATAATCCAGCAGTAGCACCAATTGCCACAATAGCGCGACACTTTGGTGCATTTACATAGGACCACATTTGGACGAGAGCAGCACCAACATTAATATGATCATACGGCACTGAAAACAAAACAAAAATATAAACTTATAAATGACAAATTCTTAGAATTAGTAAAAACAATAAATTTACCGACTAAAGTTAGTACTAGACTAACGGTAACATAGGCAATAAGCACAACAATTAATGAACCAACAATTGCTTTTGGTATACTCTTCTGTGGATTATGCGCCTCTTCGCCGGTAGTCGCAATAATATCGAAACCAATAAATGCATAGAAACATGTTGCCGCACCAGAGAATACCTATGAGTGTGCAAGAGAGAGAGAGAGAGGGAGAGAGTTAATATATATTGATATATATACATATATATATATATTTTTTTTTTATTATAATATACTTACACCACTCCAACCATAAGGTAGAAAACCTTGATGTTCCGACCACGTTTTAGTATCAACATAGAATAGACCGGCAGCCATTACGAAAACCCAAGTGGCCAAATTAATGGCGTTTAATGTATGATTAAATATAACTGATTTACTGGCCCCCATTGCCAATACGCTGGTCATAATCAGTGTTATGCCAAAGGCAATAAAGTCAGGGGGTTTACCTATAATATACATATACATTCATAATTACATATATGTATATTAAGTATATATACATGAAAAATATAAATACAATAGTAAAATAATATTATCATTGGCATGCCAAAGGTAGGATATCCATATAATGGGCGTAATTATTCATAGAAAAAGTGATTATTCCTATAGTTGATATATGATATAGTAGTTCGTTAAAAGTGAGATACAAACTTCGGCTACAACAGAAGGACGACTGACAGATGAACAAACGAACAGACACAGGGACAGGCAAATGGACAGAAAGATATATAGACAGGACAGACAGAGAGACAAACTGACGGAGACAAACAGACAGACGGGCAGACAAAGAGATAGACAGACGGTCAGCCAGGCGGACAGATAGTGGGACAGACTGACGGCCAAATTGACGAACAGACAGACTGGCTGCGTACCGACTGCCGGACACCCGAACGAACAGCCAGACCGGAGCACAGACAGGGGAATATGCAGACTGACGGACTGCCAGAAAGACCGTGAGATATACTGGCAGACTGACAGAAAGAATACAAATTAGGATTTATCTGCCACGCCCACTTCTATGTGTTACAAATAATTGTTAATGATAAAAATAGCCACGTAGGGGTATACGAAAAATTAAAAAAAAAAAAAAAAAAAGAAGCCAAATATACTACCAAATATGGTGCCAATTGATTCGCTCATCGCATTTGCAATTGCATTGCCAGTTAATGAATCAAAGCTAGAGCTTAACGCACAGGCACAGGCACTTGTTCCTACAATGAAAGAGAAAGAGTTAGATAATGAGTTATATGTATATATAGTATATATAGAGTATAAAATGTACCTATTAGATATTCCAAAATCATGTTCCAACCAATTATAAAAGCTACAAATTCACCAACTGCAACATATGAATACATATAGGCCGAGCCCGATGTATGTGGCACACGAACGCCAAATTCAGCATAGCAAGCGCCTATAAAAATCAGATATATATACATATATTTAAAGAGACCGACATTTTACTATATAATTTTTAATATGCTTACCTGAAAAAATACTCGCTATGGCAGCAATAATAAAACTAATAACAACACCGGGACCAGCCATCTTTTGGGCCACCATGCCGGCGACAAGATACATGCCAGTGCCGCAACATGATCCAATGCCCAGTGAGGTAAGATCAATTGTATTTAGGCATTTCTAAGTATGGGGAAAGCAAAAAAAAAGAAAGAATTTATAAAAAAAATCAAAAACTGACTGAAAAAAATATAAAACTTGGATTTACCGTTAACTTAGGCTTTGTGGGCTGTGCATTGCCATCCTGCAGCTGTTTCACATCTTTGGTGCGTATAAGTTTTGGCAGCAACGTTGTTGAGCTGACACCCGGTGGCAATGGCACCTTGAACTTGACCTGCAACAGAATACATACATATGTGTGTGAGTAAGTGAGAGAGAGAGAGAAAGATAGATAGACAATATATAAAGAGTGTAAGATGAAAAGTGAGCAGTGGGAGGTGCGGGTGTATGGCTGAAGTTGTGGCATAAATTTAATTGGTTTCATACTCGAATGAACGCCAATGAACTGGAAGCACTCTTTGCATTGAGATTCAAGATTTGAGTTGTTGCTGCTGCTTTTGCTGTTGCTGCTGCTGCTGCTACTTCTTCAACGCCACTGAACAAGAAAAATAATAATAAAAAAAAAATAAATAAATAAAAATTGAAAAGAAAAAATAAGCGAAAACAAACGCAAAAATAATAATAAAAAAAAAAAATAAGAAAAAAAAATAAGAAGAAGAAGAAAAGGAAAAAAAATAAGAAAAGAAAATGAAAATGAAAATGAACGAAATACTCAAAGTCTTGAGTGCGCTCAATGCCAGCGGCCATGATAAGCGTAAATTGAAAAGCCACGCCTCCCACCTCACTGAGACCGCGAACCCGCGATGCCCGCGAGCAGTGCCTACCCTGCCAGTAACCACAAAAGCCAAAACGCCAACGGGCCCAACAACAATCGATATTTGCAACAAGTTTTATGCGGCCTACGCAGCTTTTGCTAAAGGCCACCATGTCCTGCCAAGTATACACATACATATATGTCTATATATATGTATATGTCTGTGTGTGTGTGTATTATGTGCTTGCATGTTATATAACTGTGACTCGACTATGCCTCAGATGCTATGCTAAGCAACATGAAAAAGTTCTTCAGCTGCTGACAAGCGACTCGAATGAAATTGTCCACGTCAAATGCAACAAGCACTTACTAAAACTCATTATATATGGTATATATATATATATATATATATGTACACAGCCCCCTATGCCCCATATCCCATGCCCCATGGCCCATGCCACGCCTCTTTTGCCCTTTCAATGTGCTGTATGCTGTGCTGTGTTATTAATGGTTGCTGTGCACAGCAAAAGGTCAACGTGAAGCAAACGCAAGCGTGCGAATGAGAGGCAAGTGAAGAACAACAGCATCAGCATCAGTAGCAGCAGCAGAAACAGAAACAGCATCCAACATCAGCAACAGCGCTGAGCTTTGAGCGCTGATGAGGCAAATAACAACAACAAGAAAAAAAAAAAAGTTTTTTTTTTTTTTCTTTTATTTGTCTTTGCATCGATTCGATGATGATGATTTTTTAGCCACCAGCACCCCCCCCCCTTCCCTCTCTCACACAATATGCCCACGCCCTGCTGCCTGCCTGCCTGCCTGCTACAGTCATTTGCGCAATATGACATACAAGAAGATATAGCAAAAGGACCACATCAGATTCCATCATGCAATGGGAACTCAATTCAAAGCGCCGCAGGGCAACCTTTTAACGTATTTCAATCTCTCATACTGCACCTCTCTCTCTCTCTCTATCTATCACTCTTACACCCACACCCACTCTCACTCTCGCTCTCGCTCTGCTATGAAAAATGCATCATCGCATAAAGTTGATTAAAGATTTACAATCTCTGCTTTGTATTTTATACATGGCGCAGTGCAAGTCATAGAAATCAATTTACTTAGTCTTAAAATAATTACATTGCAACTAAATTCAAGCAAAATATTTTCTAACAAAATTAAATAGTCAGCATAAGATTATATTATCAGTAAATTTTTGTTCTAATTTTAAGTCTTTAATTAAATTTAGCAAATATTATTTGAAATAATCTTATAACTTAAAAAAAAAAACTAAATTTCAATGGAAAATTAAATTTAACATTTTTCTCTGAGTGCAGCAAAATTATTAAATTTAAAGATTAGAAAATATATATATACGAGGGGTATTCAAAAAGTAAGTTTCCCTGTGTTGGGGGAAAAATAAAATAGTCACTTGGTGCGAGGTCTGGAGAGTAAGGTGGATGATCTAAAACTTCCCATTTGAATTTCTGAAGTAAGGTTTGTGTTTTTTTGGCAGAATGAGGGGCGTTTCCGTTTAATGGCATTTCTGAGTTTTTCTAGCACTTCACAATATCTATCCGCATTAATCGTGGTACCTGGCTCAAGAAAATCGACCAATAAAACACCTGACTCGTCCCAAAAAACCGTAGGCATAACCTTCCCAGCAGAGTACTGAATTTTTGCCTTTTTCGGAGCACTTTCTTCACGTTTCTTCCAAACCATGCTTTGACGCTTCATTTCAGGATTTGTATGGTGAACCCAGGTTTCATCTCCTGTCACAATGCGTGCGTAAAGATCATTACCTTCTTTCTCAAGTCGTCAAATCGTGGATCAAAAAACAGGGCACGGAATTTTTTAAGGAAGGTTTACTTAAGCTTTCACAAATATACCAAAAATGTATTGTAGTCCAAGGCGACTATGTAGAAAAATAGTTTAAGAGTCAAAGAATAAAATAAATTTATTTTTAATGCCTAAAACTTGTTTTTTATTTTTCCCCCAACACAGGGAAACTTACTTTTTAAATAACCCTCGTATATACCTATAAATTAATTTACTCTCAATACGTTAAAATCTTAAAATAAATTCAAGAAAAGTATTAAATAAAATACGTTAGAACTTGAAATAAGTTCAATAAAATAAAAATAACAATATACAAAAATGTTACTGTAAACTATTTTTCCTACTATCAAATCATAAATGAAGTGCAGAAAAAAAAATATTTATTTAAGTAAACTTGGACTTAAAAATAATTAAAATAAAATATTAAAATTAGTTCAGGCAATATATTAAATTAAGTTTGCATAAACTTAAACAGAATTTTAAAAAATATTAACTGAAAATTAAATTGAAAATATTTCTTTGTAAATTGGAAAAGTCTTTAAATAAGTTAAATAAAAAAAAAAAAAAATTAAATTAAAAATTAGAAAAACAAAAAAAAAAAAAACACCTTCAAGCTCGTAGAGCGTAGAGTGAAAAGGAAATGAGACTTAAATTAACAAGTTTCTATTTCAATTGATTAATAATTCAGTTTGATTTAGCTGGCAATCAACTTAATTCAAGTTCAAAAGCTTCCAAAGGCAACAACGAAAAAAGAAGACAAAAAAAAAAGTAGATAAAAAACAAAATTCAAGTGAAACTATTTTATTATGCGTTGCTTAATTGAATTATTCAGTTACAGTTAGTGTATAGTAACATTTGCAGTCACTGTGCAGTGCCAAACACATATGTACATACACACACACTGTGGCACAGTGGGACGACGTATGCTTAATGTTGCGTATGAGTTATATTTGTATGTCATTTTTTTTTTTGTTTTTTTGTTTTTATTATTCCTAGAAAAAGCAATTTATTATGTAATACGAGTATTTTACAATGTCCTTCAGCACTGCCATCTGTCTCTATCTCTGTCTCGCTCGCCCTCGCACTCGCTTTCGCTAGCTGTACTTGTTGAGCTATTTATAAGGATATCCTTATGTCTGTCTGTCTTTCACTCAGCGTGTCTATTATGTCTGTCTGCCTGTCTTTATGTGTGTGTGCGTGTATCTGTGTGTCTGTGTCTGTTGCTGCCTTTAAATACTGTATAAAAATGTAAAACTCGTGTCACAGCTTCCACAATTGCCGCTGTTGATAAGGCAACAAACAAAAAAAAAATCTGTTACAAGCTTCCAAAAAAAGTTGAAGGTAAAAAAAGGCAACAGAAAAGTTACTGAAAAAAAAAACATTGCCATAAGCTGGACAGTTACAGTTATACATGTTATACAATGTATACTGCGATAATTATCTTAGCAAACAGCAGACATTTCTTAGAAACCTCTTTTGGGTGTACACCTCCAATAGGCAGACAATATTCCTGGGCGGACGCCTCTACTGGTTGGATACATCCAAATAGGCGGACCCTCTAATAGAGGAACAGCTCCAATACACTGAGACCTGTCTTGGGCGGATACCTCCTATAGGCAGACACCATTCCTGGTCGAATATCTCTACTGGTCGGACATCTCTCCAGGACGGAAACCTTCAAATAGACCGACCCTCTAATAGTGCAACAACTCCAATAGGCGGATACCTCTCTAAAGCGGACACCTTTAATAGACAAATACTTCCAATAGGGGAACATCCCTAATAGACGAACATTTCTAATAGATTGACAGCTCCAATGTTCGGGCACTTCTTCTCTAAAATTGTGAAAATTTCCAAACAGAAATTTCAACTCCATTGCACGCTTTCCTTGAGCGTCCAAAAACAAAAAAAAAAAAGAAGTCCCAAATGTCCGTCCAAGGGAGTTATTACTGTATATCTATATAAATTTTTATATATAAAGCGTTAAATATAGCACGTTGTACTTGGGGGACCAAAGCGTTGAGACTCTAAATAAAAAAAAGGCAGTAGCAAGAACAACAACAACAACAACAACAGCAGCAGCAACAACAATGACTATGGCAGTGGCAGTGGCAGCTATAAAGATAACACTGTGCAGAGCCAAAATGCCAGTTGTGGCCCCCCTTTTTATTTTAGCCGTTTTCCCCTCCCCCATGCCCCTATCGCACGCCTACACACACACACACACACAATGCGCGCTAAGCACACCCCTGCCCCCCTTTCCCCTTTAGCCTACGCCTTATGCTCCCACAGGGTTTTTTTTTCTGTTTTTTTTTTTTCTTTTTGTTGTTTTTACGCTTCGGCAAATGGCGCTCGCTTAACATCGCGTATGTACTTGCCACGTCCTGGCTTTGTATGTATGTATGTATGTATGTGTGTGTGTCTGTATGTATGTATGTGTGACTGTATGCGTGTGTTTGTATTACGAGCAGCGAATGAGCAGCGAGTGTGTTACTAGCAACTGCTACAACAGCCAAATGGATTTGCATAAGTTTACATACGCACACACACACATACATACAGTGTGTGTGTGTGTGTGTGTGTGTGACTATCATAATGGCCATTTTACGGCAAATTCGCTTCATTTGTACAACAGACACACATGTAAAGGCATGCAAAGACATGTTAAGACATGCACAGCACATGTATAGACACACACACACATAGAGAGAGAGAGAGAGAGACAGACACACACACACACAACAGCCACAGACAAAAGAAGCTTTGCTCCATTTTTAGCTGTGACAATTCGCTGAAAACAAAAAAAAACACACACACACACACAAACAATAACTGTAACTATAACTGTAAGTGTAACTGTAGTTGTAACTGTGCATTTCCAATTAGAATTGACTTGTGCTGCTTACCTTTTCCAACACCAGCAGCAAATCCGATGGCTTCATTGTGCAATGAAATTAATACAAAAAAAAACAAAAAAAAAAAAAAAGATTAAATAAAAATAAAATCTTTGCGCTTTTACTTTTATTTGATTTTTCTTTTCTTTTGTTTGTTGTTGTTGTTGTTGTTATTGTTATTGTTGTTATTATTGCTGATTATTATGTTGATTGTTGCTTGTCGTTGTTGTCGTTCTTGTTGTTGTTGCTTCAGTTGTTGTTGTTGTTGTTGACAGTAGTTTGCTGTTATTCTTCTGCTTGTTGTTGTTATTGCTGCAGCTCCTGTTCAACTTCCTTTTGTTATTACTTCTTTTTGTTATTGTTGTTGTTGCTGCTGCTCTTCTATTTCTTTTGCTTATTGCTATTAAAGTTTTTGTTTTTGTTTTTGTTGCTCTTGCTCTTCCTTCGTTACAGTGCTGCCTTTCGCTTTGCCTTTGCCTTTGCTATTGTTTTTATTTGCTGTTGCTTTTACACTTGATATTCGCTTCTTCGTTTCTTCTTCTTCTTCTTCTATTTTTTTTTTTTTTGCTTTTTGACAATTTCTACTCCCTTTCCATGCTCACACAAACACAGACATAGACATAGACACAGACACAGGCACACACAAAGAGAGTGAACGCAAGAGCGAGAGCGAGAGCGAGAGCAAGAGAGCGCTAGCAAGGCCTCTCACAGTGTCTGTCTTTATCTGTCGTCTGACTGCTTGACTGCTTGACTGCTTGACTGTCTGACACTGTTCCACTGTCGTTTTGTCGTCTGTTTTTGTCTGTTCTTTTGTATATATTAATGTGTGCGTGTCAATGGCGCGCTTGTTGTTCTTGTTATTGTTGTTCTTGCTGCTCTTGTTGCTGCTGTTGGCTTTGTTCTTTTTGTTGTTGCTGTTGTTGTTGTTGCTGCTGTTAACGTTTTATATTTTACATTGATTTTTGTCTGCAACGTCATTCTATATTCAACAGTTTTTGAGCTTTCTTATTGTTGCTGCCTTTGCTGCTGTTGCTGTTACTGTTGCTGCCGTTGCCGTTGCTATTGTTGCTGCTGCTGCTGTGATTTTTTACTTTTGTTGCTTTTATTCATTTGTCTTTTTCTTTTTCTTGTTGTTGTTGTTGTTGTTGTTGTTATTGCACTTGAGAAAGACAAAAATATCAATTGAATTTTTGACGTTTGCAATTTTTTTCAATGCCAATTCTTATACATTATACACACATACACTCACACTCACACATACACACACACACACACACATATAAAAAATTCACTTTCACTTTCGTTTTCACGCACATTTCATAGCAGCGAGCAGCGTCGAAATGTTTGCGTTAACTTCGACAACGACGTTGACGTTGACGTTGACGTTAGCGTTGACGTTGACGCTGAAGCTGAAGCTGACGCTGCTTTACCGTTTTGCCCTTCTGCTCTTCAGCTTGGACTCTGACTTTGTTAGGGACACACTGTCACTTTCTGTACATTTTCGCTGGTACACTGCGCTTCCTTCTCCTACTTTACAACTTTACGTTACTTATTTTTTTTTTTTTTTTCCATGTGTTAGTGTGTGTGTGTGTCTCTCGCCGCTGTATGCGAATGTATGTGTATATGCGTATGTGTGTGTGTTTGTTGCGCGCTTTTGATTCACGTGGCCCAACACACACATTCACATGTACACATACTCACACACAGCACTGTTAAATGCAAATGCAATAATTGCACTCACACTCACACACACACACATACACATACATATATACATTTACACTTACTCAATATACTAACTGTCAAAATTTTATACAAAAATAGCTCACACACACACATACACATGCACATTCATACATACAATAACAGTTACAGGTTTTATTAAAAAAAAAAAAAAAAATTTATATATAGAATTTTTTGTCGTTTTTCGTATTTTTTTTGTATTATTTTATGTATATTTTTTTTTAAATAGAATTTGATAGGCGCAAACCGTTGCACGTTGCACGTTGTTCAATATATATATATATATGTATGTAGATGTATATATCACAAACTTTCAAACTTTCAACTTGAAGTTTCTAACTACAGTTTTTATTTTATTTTATTTTTTTTTATTTTTGCGGGCAGAGAGGAATCGCGACTCGCTGCGGCGGCTATTGAAACTGAATGAATGCTTGCAATTTTTTCCGTGTGTATAACTTTTTTCTTTTTTTTTTTTTACTTGCTGCTTGCTGCTACTTCTTCTTCTTGCTTCGTCGGGAGAACACACATAAAAAAAAAAAAAACAAGAAAAATAGATACGAGTTACGCTTTTTTTTTACTCCCGTATTCGAGTCGCTGCGACGGCGACTACTACTGCTGCTACTGCTGCTGCTGTTGCTACTACTTCTACTACTGCTGCTGCTGCTGCTGCTGTTGCTGTTAGTGCTGCTTCTTCTATCTTCGTTAACACACATACATACACACACACACGCAACAACAACAACAAAAAAAAAAGAGAAAGCATAAATAAAAGCTTTACGCTCTCACTGCTGCCCTTTACAGCTTCAGTTCGTATGCTTGTGCGTCTGTGTGTGTGTGTGTGTGTATATGTGTCAACGTTGAGTACGAAGTTTACAAAGTAAGCGAAGGGCTTACAAACTGTTGCCAGACCTGTAATAGTCTCACATTGCGTAGGTGTGTTTTTGTCCAGCAAACGATCTGGCAACTCCAATTTCAATGCTTCGCCAAAAAAGCTTACAGTCAGCTTGTATGTATATATAAATACGCACAGACATATACATGCACACATACACTTACGCTGTATGTATAACAGAGTTTTGTATAGTACGCGAAAGCTACAAGTTCTTTCGTTCAAAGGCCAAATGCAAAACTCTCTCTCGCTCTTGCTCTCTCACACATACATATGTATATACGTCGTCGAAGTGAAGTGACGCTTGAAAGTAGGCAACGGTAAATGCAACTGCCAATAGCGCAGACGCACGAGCGACCGTTCACCTTCTCTCACTCTCTCTCTCTCTCTCTCGCCTTGTCGCTCTCTCTTTTGTTTGCTTAATGCGTACACACTTTCACTTTTTTTTTTATTTCATTTTACTTTTCATTTTTTTTTTTTTTTTTGTTGTTGTTGTTGCTTGTTGCCTGTTCACCCTCAAGGATATATGCAAATATAAAACTGTGCCGCAATGTGTCATAAGACCAAAGCTTATGCTTTTGTATGTATGTATGTATGTATGTGTGTAGATATGTAAATACATATGTATGCACGCTGCGCACACCTGTTATCACATGCTCTCACCTCAACATGTTATTCAATCTCGCATCAACTTTACAATGAAATCTGATTAAAGCTCATCGCTAAGTATGTGTGTAAGTCTCTCTCTCTCTCTCTCTCTCTCTCTCTTTCTCTCTATCTTTCATTCTCTTTTCCATATGTTTGTGTGTGTAGTGTAAGTGTATGCAGTGTGCATATACAGACATACATATGTACATATGTAAGATTTCAGGGTTAAGCGTGCGTTTTACGTTTAAATGTTATGCACTGTCTGGCCGCCAGAGGGCGTGTCTGTCTTTTAGCTAAATAAT
Source organism: Zaprionus obscuricornis (assembly GCA_037044475.1). NCBI lineage: Eukaryota > Metazoa > Arthropoda > Insecta > Diptera > Drosophilidae > Zaprionus > Zaprionus obscuricornis. The sequence continues at coordinate 104,990 of JBAMBR010003938.1, forward strand.
CGTACAGTCAAGCTTCACAATAATGAGCTTGAACCATAGCAGATGGAGAGCACTTGCTGACAATGTTGTATATGCGTGTGCATGTGTTTGTCTGTGTATGTATGTGTGTAAGTGTATGTGTGTTTGTAAGTAGGGGATGCGATTAATGAATGAATTCATGAAAGAAAATTACAGTTGAACTTAACTAAAATGAAATCGATTGATTATGCATCAATTTACAAATTAATTGTCTTATAATTTACTTAATGAAATGTAATAGTAATTAATGAAATTAATAATTAATAAATGTGCTTACATTACATACATTACAATGTAATTAAACAATACAAATGTAATCAAATGTAATGCTAATTGCTTTTGTTGTGGGAAACTTATTAATAAATATTTTAGTTAGACGTTGGAGCTTTATAATTATAATTATTTATTTATTTTTTTAATTTTATTTAAAAAGTCAAAGTTGTCTATTAATGCTGCCAAATTATTATTACTATGATTATTATTAAATTATAATTATTATTATTATTATTATTAATTATTAATTATTATTAATTATTATTATTATTATTATTATTATTATTATTATTATCATTATCATTATCATTATCATTATCATTATCATTATCATTATCATTATCATTATCATTATCATTATCATTATCATTATCATTATCATTATCATTATCATTATCATTATCATTATCATTATCATTATCATTATCATTATCATTATCATTATCATTATCATTATCATTATCATTATCATTATCATTATCATTATCATTATCATTATCATTATCATTATCATTATCATTATCATTATCATTATCATTATCATTATCATTATCATTATCATTATCATTATCATTATCATTATCATTATCATTATCATTATCATTATCATTATCATTATCATTATCATTATCATTATCATTATCATTATCATTATCATTATCATTATCATTATCATTATCATTATCATTATCATTATCATTATCATTATCATTATCATTATCATTATCATTATCATTATCATTATCATTATCATTATCATTATCATTATCATTATCATTATCATTATCATTATCATTATCATTATCATTATCATTATCATTATCATTATCATTATCATTATCATTATCATTATCATTATCATTATCATTATCATTATCATTATCATTATCATTATCATTATCATTATCATTATCATTATCATTATTATTATCATTATCATTATCATTATCATTATCATTATCATTATCATTATCATTATCATTATCATTATCATTATCATTATCATTATCATTATCATTATCATTATCATTATCATTAATTCATTATTCATTATTATTCATTCTTTTCCCATACTAACTCTACGCTAGCATCACTAATATCATTCTCTCAAAAATGCTACATACGGACATACATACATATATACCTGCATCTTGCTACATTTATCACGGGTTCAATAAACCTAACGAATCATATTGAGCAATATGCATAAGCATATGTATGTATAGTACATATGTACATATATAACGCTCATAGTATATTATGATGATGAAAACTGATGCCTTATTTGGGCCCTTAAATATATAAATATGTATAAAAAGAAAAAAAAACTGTACTGTATAACGAGTATATATAGAAGTACTGCGATACCACAAACATACATACACACACACACATACATATATACATACATGTAAATATGTACGTGCACAATGTGTACTATTTTATGCCGCTGAGTATGTCTATAAGTGTATGTGTGATCCCTACGATTGTTAAGATGCCGTTTTAAAAATAGCAACTATAAATCTTATAGAGATGCATACATACATACATACATACATATGTACATAGCACATCTACAACTGTAGCTGTAGCTGTAGCTGTAGCTATAGCTGTTGCTGTTGCTCTTGCTATATGTTTTCAACGTTCTCGAGAAAAGATTTTGTAAAATCTTTACCCCAAAAAGTCTTGCCCCGGTACGCCACATGCATTCACTCAACTGTCCATCTGGCGTAAATGAAACTAATATTACTTGAGTATAAAATCCTACAATTCTACGAGGAAAACAACAGACCCCAGCAATACAACAACAATAACAGCAACTATGGCATATAGATTTTTTTTTTTATGTAGATACAGCTATAGCTATAGCAATATGTAGCTACAGATACAGATACAGTCACCATCATGACGATCGACAACAACAATAATAACAAGAACATCAACAACAACAACAAAAACAACAACCGAACGATGACAAACAGCATCTACAAGAATCGTACACGCTCCGCACAATGTTAACGAGTAAAAATCAAGAAAAATTTTTAGTTCTATAAATAACTTTTGTACTCATTTTTGTTTCAAAAACAGCAGCAAAAACGAAGAAAACAAAACCAAATAAAACTCAAGCGAACCAAAGACAATAGCCATAAAACGGCAAAGATACTGACTGACGATCTATTTACATATACATATGTATATACATCATATATACATTATATAGATATATGTATACAGTATTTTACATGAGAGAGTGAGATAGAGAGAGAGAGAAAGAGAGAGAGGATGTACATATGTTACTCTTTGTAACTGCTCAGGAAAATTGAAAAATAAATACATACATATATACATACCTATATACATATATACATATCTATATACATATGTATATGTATTTTAAGATCTATTCATACAAAATTTTAAATTTCTTTCTCTTTTACGCAATTTTCTTTAACTAAGTTAATGATAAATGCGATTTTCAAAATACTTTTCAAATAAATCAAAAGAGAACAAGAACAAGTTTTTGAGAGAAAAAGAGAAATTTTTTTAATTATTTCAATTTTCAAATTCAATAATCTATAAGATTAGCTTTGAGATGATAATATTGTTTAACTATCCAGTAAAAAAAATATCAAAAATGAAATACTTTAATTGAAGAATTTAAAGAAGTTCCTAATAGCAAGTTTAGTTATTTCCATAGTATTTCCAAGTTTTGAATTTATTTATCTTGGCATAAAAAATTACTGAAAATTACCATGAAAATTGAAAACTCCCTTTAATTATTAATTCTGATATAGAGTTCACCAATATCAACAGAGCGGGATTGCAATAGCAAAAGAAGTGGTGGCATATGCATATATTCAGAGAATCTAGTATAAGAATTAACTTACAGCTAGAGAGAAGTGAAAAATAAAGTTAATTTTGAAGTTTTTTTTTTTTTTTTTTTTTTTGAAATACTTGGAGCAGAATAAGAGAAGAAGTAGAAATAAAAAGCATATACAGCGCGGCTCCAGCAGCTGCTACCAAAAATACTTATAGGAAAGAAAAAAAAAAAAAATGAGAGTGTAGGCAATGAGATCTCGTAAAGTGAACCACATACACCACATGCACAAATACTCAGATACAGATAGAGATACAGATATAGCAATAGCAACAGCTATAGCTACAACTACAACAGCAACAACAACAATAACAACGTCAAGTATAGCTATAGCTATAGCTATAGCTATGGCTATATGGCCATAGCTATGGCTACAGCTACAGCTACAGATACATTCATTTATTTTGGATTACAAATAGAATACGATCGTTGGCAGACGATTTTTCGGCTCTGTATTTCCCTCGACTCTATGTCTCTATGTTCATATGTAGGATGTATGTATGTGTGTCTATATATACATATAGAAGTATACGTATTTTGTTTTTATGTACTATAAAGTAAAAATACCGGTGGGGCCTATAAGTACATACTGTACCTATATGTATGTATGTATACTATATAACATATATATACATACATACATACATATACTATATAACATTTCGAAACGAATTTAAACCTGATAATCAATTTCAAACTGAATGAAGATTTCATTTTGTGATTACAATTTAAAGTCTAGTCTAATACCAATCGACAAATTTAACCCTCTGTCTCTCTCTCCTCAGCTAATTTTCTAACCATATACCACGATTCACTCTCTCTAACCTACATGTACATATATATTGTATATATCCCTCAAGTAAGTTTAGAAGTGAGTGTCAAGGTTCAAGTCAATATAACAATGTAGAGAAGTGCGTCAAACGTTTATACGCATTTGTATATTGCTTAGCATTCATTCTACATATATGCATATAGAATTCTAACATTTGAATAAACACCTTTAAACACCTCTATACTCGTAGTTTTGCAAGAATTTTCTACATATGTATGTATATGTTCTACTGAAGTCTATTTATTCCTTATATGTATGTTAGTATGTGTGTAAAAGTTGAACGATATGTAAAAAACCTTCATGCAAATACTGAAAAACTAGATTGAAAATGAAAATTTGTATAGAACTTATACTTGAAGACTTTGAAGAGCTTTATCTTTTAAGAAATTGTACGTTTCCATGTTTCCTGAATTATATTTCACTAATTTGTATTAAAAATTAATTTTGATTTTCAATACTAAAAGTTTGGTAGAATTAAAAGCTAAGCTCGACTTGAGAATTACGTAGCTTTCCTTGCAAGACAATAAATAAAGTTTTTATTACGATTCCAATAAAAACTAAAAATGTAAAAATTCTATTTTATTTTAAGTTAATTTTAATTTGTAGTATTAAAAGTTTTTTACAATTTTAAATCTAAAATTCAAAATTTTATAATTGTATTATAAAATTGCAAAAATTTCAACATTTTTAGGTTATATTCGAATTAGAGAACCAACAGAAAAAAAACGAACGCTTTTGATAGCAATATACCCTGTAATCTCAAATACATATATAACTGTAGATTGTTATAATTTTAGTTAAATTCCAGGGATGAGAGTGTAATATGCAAGAATAAAAATACATAACAAATTTTAATGACTATAGCTTTCAGACAGAAGAAAAGAATTTTTGGATAAATTTAAAATACCCTTTATAGACATTTTGCAATGGATGCAGGGTATAATAAAAATGAACAGACAAGTGTTTCGATTTTATATCATAGAAACTTCAACGATTTTTTTTTTTTTTGTTTTTACCGAGCAACTGGCAAAAAGTAAAAAGATCATCAACCGAGCCAAAACACACAGCGAGAGAAAGAGAAAGAGAGAGAGAAAGAGTGTAGCAGTATGTTAGAAGGCGCGGGCGAGGGCGAGGACGCGGTAGTTGCTGCTTTGGGTGCTGCTTTGGGGTGCATATGTAAGTCGTATTGTTTCTATTTTTAGGCTACGATTTTTCCCACTCAGTTAATGCCCAATAGAGATTCCTGCAGATGCAATAACAACAACAACAACAATGCTTCGCTCTCTATGCCAGCTGCATATACACACACACATATGCATGCATATGTCTATGAGTTGGTGTCTATATATTTGTAGGTGCATACATACATATGTTGTGTGTAGACATGTGGTTCCTTGGCTCGAAAATTGAAAACGAAATCGACATAGGCCGAGCATAACGTTAACTGGCGCTATTCCCTCTGCCGCGGCTGCTGCTACTGCTACTGCTGCTACTATTGCTGCTGCGGCTGCTGATACCGGCAGCGTTGTCTCTCTGTTTCTGATTCTATAAGTAGACATGTACATACATATACATAAATACATATGTATGTACATATATGTATATTTATATGCATACACATACACATATGCATACACAAGGCACCGCAAGACATTTTAACACATGTGAATAAAATGAGAAAAAGAGTGAGAGAGAGAGACAGAGAAGGTGGAGAGTGGGAGAATGCGAGGAGTAGAGGTGTTGTGAAACTGTAAGAGTAAGAGTGAGAGAGCAACGCGTGCGCGTCACAATCTACTAAAGTTAAAGCACAGCCAACAGCTAAATACAACAACATCCCGAGGAGCAAAAGCAACAACAACAAGAAGAACATCAACAGCAGCGGGAGCAGCAGCAGCGGCAGCGGCAGAACGAACGAATGCGCGAGAGCGTCGATGTCTGCCTAACGATCGTAGCAGAACTTGGCATAATGTTCTGTGTCTGTGTGTCTGTGACTTGTGGCCGTTAGTATCGACAACGGGATCGCAACGAAAAGTTCAGTTTCGTTTTCGTTGCCCGTTCGTTATTCATCGTCGTCGTCGTCGTCATCGTCGTCACCGTTGTCATTGTCGTCGTTGTTGTTGTCATCGTTGTTTAGTGTAGATTTAGAATTCTTTTATTTTTATTTATTTATTTTTTTTTTATTGTTGTTTTTAAAATTCTCCTGCTACGGATTTAAAATTTTTATTTTTTTAATTTTTTTTTTTGGTTAGTTTTTAGTTTCGTTAGTTCGAAACGGACATTTTGGCACGGCAAGAAGCAAGCAAAATACACAGACACATCAACACACACAAGCGGGCGCTGTGTGTCAGTGTATGCATACATATGTGAACAGCAAACCAATAAGAAAAGTAGAGCGCGCAAAGAGCGTCAAATGATCCAAGCAAAAAGAGCGCCTGTGTTTGTGAGTGCAAATTCAAAGAGAGTGGAAGAGTGAGAGACAGAGAGAGAGAACAGTGTCAGCAAAGTGAGCGAGCGAAAGCGGCATCGCAATTTGATGAACAAAAAAAAAATAAAATCTGCAACAAAGTGCAAGTGCAAGAATTAACCGTTGGCTACTGCTATAGCTAGTGCTCGTGCCCGTTCGTGCGTGCGTGCGTGCGTGCGTAAATCGTATTAGCAGCATATTGAAATTCGATTGTGCGTGCGTGCGAGTTTGAATAATGTGAATAATTGAATAATTTTGAATATTTGATGATCGAGATAGTGCCAAATATTATTGAAAGAAACAAGAAGAGCAATAACAGCAACAACAACAAAAAGGAGAAGAATAAGAATAAGAAAATAAAGCAAAGCAAAGCCGCCGTCAGTTATATTTTTACTAAATACATACAATCACACATACACACACACATTTATACATATATATATATATATATATATATATATATATATATATATATATATATACATATATACGTGTAGTTGTATGCAAAATTGTATATATGTAAATTTTTTGTGTTTTACTTTTATTTTGTTTTCGTTATGTGAGTGTATTATTTTATTTTTTTTCTGTATTATTTTCAACTGTTGCCGATGAGCCGCAGTCCGAGGCTAAAAGGTTAACTTCTAAATATTAATAGTCGTCGTCGTTGTCGTTGTTGCCGTTGTCGGCCGCCCTGTTTTGTTGTCAACAAAATCCAACCAAAACCACAACAACAACAAATACAAGAGAAAAAAAATAATAAAAACATTGGGAGAAGAAGAAACGAAACCTACACAAAAACACTCGCGCATACCAAGTGCTCAGTACACACACACACACACGCAAACACAAGCTCGCGCGCGTCTATACATACATATACACAAATGCAAATGTAATATTTACAGAGTGTACACACCAACAAAAACAAAAGCATAAGCAACAATACAAAAAAAGAAGAGAAAGAGAGAGAGAGAGAGAGAGAAAAAAAGAAATGCGTTATTTTTAAACAGGAGACAAAATACAAGGAATATAAAGAAGAAACGCAACAACAACAACACTAACAACAACAGCAACTAAATAGAAAATTCATACAGTTATATTTACCAAGATTTTTTTTTGTCGAGAATCGCTAGCCGGATTCTTGTTACACGTTACGCCTTTACGCCTTCTCAGCACAACTGCTGCCCTATCGCTGCTGCAGCGTGTTAAGCAGCTAATGTATACGTCGACATCGTTGTAAAACAAATCAAAAAAAAAAAAAAAAAAAAACAAAGCTGCTGACTCAAACAAAATTTTCAAATGGTAAGTAAAAAAAAAAAACCACCAACAACAACAGCTAGCAGCAGCAGCAGCAACAGCAGCAAGAGAGTAACATTTGCCAAAGGCAAGAGAGAGCACAAGTGAACACATGGAAATAGACAGCAGTGTGAAGCTGAAGAGAGCGCGCGCGTGTGTGAATGTGCAAGGAGTAGGAGGCGGCATGGAAGAGTATAGTGTAGATGAAAAGCTAGGCATGTCATGTCATGCACGATCGCAATGCGAGTATGTTGTGTGTATGTTGCCTTCTCTTTCTACTCTATTGCTGCTGCTGCCACAGTGCTCCTGCTGTTGATGCTACTCTGCAGTTTATGCTTATGTTTTTGTTTTGTTTTTTTTTTTGTTTTTTTTTTGTTTTTATTGTAAGTTGCCATAATAGAAAAAAAGCCATTAATGTTGCTTACATGTGTATCTGTTGCTTCTCTTCCGCTTCTTCATCTTTATTTTATTATAAATTTTATAGTTTCAATTTCATCAACAGTTGCGAGATTATTATTATTTTTTTTATTTCTTCTATGCTTTATCAGTTTCAACTGTGTTTTTTTTAATGCTGCTTCTTCTTCTGTCTGCTAATTTTTTTATATGATTTTTACAGTTTTGTTTTTTTTTTGTATAGCAAATAAAATTTACTATAAAATTATAGCAAAATAAATTTATTGAAATGCAGTAGTGAAATTTGCTGTCTTACTCTAACAAACGCCTTGGAGTATGCTATGAAGAAGTTACACTGTGAGAAACTTTCAATATAACTGTAAAAAAAAAAAAAAAAATTATAAAAATTAAAAATAGTTTACTATATATTCTCTTTTTCCTCTTTCCCCCTCAATTTTTTATAGGAGACCAAAACACCGCCAACGGTAACAAGCAGCTATCATCATCAGCGTGCACCGCGCACACCCGAAAGTTATTTCAATGTACCAGAATCTGTGGCATTATTAAATATTGTAAAATCGGAACGTATACAAAGTGCTTTTCAATCAAATCGCAAAAATCATGCCAGTGTCTGGGAAATGGTTGCCGAAGTATTAAATCAATTTAGTGCACGTAAACGTACTGCAAAACAATGTTGCAATCGCTATGAGAATCTTAAAAAGATCTACACACAACTTAAAAAGAATCCTGAACGACATGTACGTCGAAATTGGCCATATATGTTTCTATTTAAAGAGATTGAAGAGCAACGTGGCGAATGTTGGGGTTCCAATGGTAAACGTTTAGCACTCATCACCAAGAATCACAATGAATTATCATATTATCAGCGACGTCGACAGGCAGCCGAATTGGGTGTCCTGCTCAATAAGGATAATTTAACGCCACATCAACATAATCTATTGCATAGCATTAGTCATGCACATTCAACAGATTCATCACAGAGTGGCGGTGGCGGTGGCAGTGGAAATGTAACAAAATTGGAACGTTTTATGCCAAATCAATTTGTTGAGACACAATTAAGTGAAGGTCCTGGCAATGTTGGACTCTCTGCTGGTGTCTATGATGAACCAAATCCATTGCAATTACAGGTTGCTGCCGCTGCAGCAGCAGCTGCTGCTTTATCAGCACAATTGCGGCATGGCACACAGCATCAACAGCAACAGCAGCAGCAGCAAAGCAATCACAACAGCAACAACAACAATGGCAACAGCAGCAACAATAACAACAACAGCAGCAACAGCAATAATAACAACAGCAACAACAGCCACAATAATAGTAACAGTCACAACAACAACAATAGCAGCAGCAACAGTCACAACAACAACAACAATAACAACAACAGTCTGCACAATGATGATGATTCACAGCATAATCTTAGTCTGCAGCATAATCTACAGCAGCATAATCTCAGTCACAGTCTTAGCCACAGTTTGCATCATAATCTCAGTCATAGTCTCAGTCATCATCATAGTCTTGGACATAATCTTGGCCATAGTGTTGCATTTAAGGATCATGATCAACATCAGACATCAGAGACAATAGCTGACTTTGATAAGGATTGCACTGGGCCGCTCAATTTGCATCATCATCATCATCAACATCAGCAGCATCATCATCACAACAACAGCAACAGCACCAACAACAACAACGATAACAACATCTCCATGAAGTGAGTATACACTGTCCTCCTCCTATATGCATATTTTCTCTCATTCGCTTTTTAGAATTCTCCTTGCCGTTCATTCATCCCTTTATTTCATCCTTCTCCTATCCTCTTCTCCTTTCTTCTCCTTCTCTCAATTTTTCATCCTATTCATGTTTTCCTCCTCTTTTCTATATTCTTTTTAGCTTCTCCCGTTCCTTCTGTCTCTCATCCACCTTATTCTCCTATTCCTACCTTATACGTTTCTCTCCTCCATCTAACACTTTCCTCTTCTCCTTTCCTCCTCCTCCTCCTGCGTTCCTCCTTCTCTTTTCATCAGCCTACTTTTTCTATGTACCTTTTCTTCTGTCTCTCCTTCCCTTCATTCCTTATTTTTCTCCTCTTTTATACATTTCTCCACTTTTCTCTCGTCGACCTTTCCCTTTCCCTTTCGTTCTGCTCCTTCTCCTTTACTCCTCCTTCTTTTTCCTTTTTTGTTCTTTCTATCTCGTCTCAGCCACATTTTTCTATTTCTCCTCTTCCTTGTCTTTCTCCTCCTTCCTCTACTCCTACAACCGTTCCTTCACTTCTTTTCCTTCCCTCTCCTTTTCATCATCATTTCCATTTTCTCCCTTCTTCCCATCATCCTTAAGCTCCTTCTTTTTCTCATTCAGTAAACTCAATGAACAAAAATCTAACCCTTTTTTTCTCCTACAGATCTGAACCACTTTCCGAAGGTGAATTCAATCCCGATGACATTCAACTGATGCAAACAAATTACAATGGGTAAGTCTTAAGCAAGAATCTTCAAATGCGCAACTGTACTAATTCTACTCTCTCTCACTTTCTCTGTCTTACTCTTCGTAGCGCTCAAAATTTTTATTCGCCAAGCATTGATCAAAATATTTTGCATCCCGATGTCATTGTTGATACCGACAATCTCTCCGATTGCAGTTCATCGGCATCGTTGAAGAGCGATAAACGCAAATTATCGACATCGACAGATGGCGATAGCACTAACTATGAACTGATCGGTTATCTAAAGAGACGCGAAAAACGCGATGAGGAGTTGCTAAAGCGAATGGATGCACGTGAGGAGCGTCTAATGAATCTGCTGGAACGCACAGTCATTGCCATCGAGACATTAGCAGCGGGACGATCAGTAACAGCAGCAGCACCAGCAACAGCAGCAGTACCAACAGCAGCAGCAGCAACAACATCAGTAGCAGGAACAGCAGCAGTAGCAGCAACAGTGACGAAAACGTCTACGTCAGCGTCAACTTCGTTTTTGGGCATAGCACAAGATTTAAGAGAAAGATCAGCAATTAATTCGCCATTGATTGAACAACAACAGAATCAACAACAACAAGAACAGCAACAAGATGAAGTAACGGAAGTGGAGACGGAAACGGAAATAGAACATAATGCAATTGCAGCAACATCAACGCCGCCGCCACCAACTGTTCAACTGTCGCAATCCGCTGCCAATGCCAATGCTGCTGTTGATCTTGTCGTGGTGCCCGAAGATGAAGATGATGTTGTTAATAATGTTGATGATGATGATGATGAAGATACCAGTGTTGTTGTTGTCTCTGCTTCCATAGCTGATGAGGATGATGATGTTGAACAAACGTAAATTCTCTCACCCCTTCCCGACCATCCCCCTCCCAAAGAATACCAATGTGCCAAAGACGAGCTTTGTCTCGATTTTATATGAGATTCGCCAACGATTACTTAAAACAAAAAAAAAAAACACAAAGAATTGAAAGTAACCAAAAAAACCAAATGTGCTTAAGGATTCGCATGTAGCGGAACCAAACTTAAAAAATAAAAAAAAAAAAACAAATTTAGGCAACGTTCCAAGAATGTGAAATTAAAATTTCTCTCGTGAAACAATACGAAAATTGTATACAAATTATTTTGTGAAAGTCATCGGAGGAATGTTGCCAACATTTTGTTTTTTTCTTTTTATTTTTACAATTTTTTTTTTTAGCAATATTTTGTGCCAGCACTAACTTAATTTACATAATATTATATATATACATATATATAGATTAAGATTTTTATTATCAAGCGCAAAAACAAACCAAAAAAAAAAAAAAAAAAAAAAACCAATTGATTTCATCCCAAAATCCCAAACTCATTACTATCATCTATATCTTTATATATATTTTAAATCTATATGTAGTAGTGTTCTCTAGTTTTCTAATTGCTCCTTCTTCTTCGATTTTTATAATGTGCAAAGTCTGCTGTCAATTTCTATAATTATTCAAATTCTTTTAATATTATTATTATTGTCTATCTGTTTTTATTTTTATTTTATTTTTTTTTAATCAAAAATTATACATTTGAATTAAGTTGGAGCTAAAATGGGGCTCAAAATGCATTTGTGCAGGAACATATTAATATTATATATGTATGTGTATGTATATTATGTATACATCAGATCTAATTTTTTTTTTTTAATTTAGTTAAATACACAAAACACATTTTTTGAAATGAAAAAAAAAAAAACAAAAATAAAAAAAATAAAGCGTTTGTTCCCTTTTTTTCATAATTTGAATTTAAATTTAATTTAAATTTAAATTAAATTGACAAGTCATCGATAAATCTTTCTAGAGCTTGAATTCAAATTATTTGACAAGTTGTCGATAAGTCTTCTTTAAGTTTGAATGTAAATTCAAATTATTCGATGTCACAGATTCTCATCGATAACTGTCGATAATCTTGTATAGGCAAATCGATAATGTTGAGTGTGACAGTGCATCGCAAATAAGTGTTGAATAATTTTTAAATTTTTGATTTAAATTTAATTGCTACAAAATACTTAAATCTATTTGTTGCTACATTACAAATTTATACATATTAGATATATATATATATATATATATATATATATGCATGCTATATTTTTACATTTTCTAATAAGTAGCAATTCTAAGCGGAAATCTTTTTCTTCTTCTTATTTACGCCTGACTTATTCTTCTTAGTTTTAGCAATTTTTGTGACAATAAGAAGTTTAAGACGTTGCTTAACTTCATCGTAATTTGCATTATCCGGTTCGCGTTCCGATTTAAACAATTTGTTACCATCTATAAAAGAAAAATATTTAGCTAACGATGTTGAAAAATTAAATTTAATTTTTATATTTACCACGCAGTCGAGGATCACTTTTTCCCAAAAAGAAAGTTTCTAGAAATACCAAAGGTTTGCGTGCATTGCCAGCAGATTTCTTTTCTTTAGTATTTGCCGGCTTCTCAGTATCAGCATTAGCATCTTCACCTGCGACATCATTCGCTTCCTCATCCACTTCCGCCTCCGATTCCGATGAATCAAATGGGAAATTTTCAGTGTCCATTGCAATGTTTTTATTATTAACAAAAATTTTTGGCTCCTCGCCAAATTTCATAAGTTCCTCTTTACGTTTGGCTTCCGCTATTTCTGGACTATTGCCAAACATTTCCAATAAACTGAAGCCAGTGCCGCGTGTCTTTAAGGATTCCTTCATAGTGTCGGCGATGACATAGTAACTACCCGCAGGATTTTCTGTAGCATTACTTGCATCTCTTTGAATTGTCGCATCTTTCTTGGCAGATTGCTGCTGCTGCGTTTGCTTTTCCATCTGCTGTTGCTGTTGCTTCTCTTCCTCAACTTTGCGACGTAGTAAAAGATTATCATGATCAGCTTTCGATGGATCAAAACGTTTCATTTGACGTTTACTTTGCAATGCTTTGGCTGCTGTATCATTGGCGCCATCAATGCGATGTCCAACAACTTGCTGTAAAATTTCCATTTGATGTTTACGTTCATCCAATTCTGGCGTTGTCTCATTCTCGTTGTCAGCTTCCTCATTATCACCATCATCATCATCGGCATTATCATCGTCACGCACAAAATGCGATGTAATGCGAAAACGTGCATCTAAACTCTGTTTACTTTGCATCTCAGCCAGACGTGCACCCTGCTTGGCAGTATAATCAGGAATAATATCAGCAGCATCGCCATCGTTATCGCCATCATCATCACTATCATTAAATAGCGACATCTTCAGTTTTTCTTTCTCTGTTAATATTTGCATATCCAATTTACGCATTTTCTCATCGGAATCATCATCATTATTGTCATCATCTTCTTCGGCATCGCTAAATTTGATGCGTTTGGCGATCGCATTGCCGTCGGTTAATGCTGCTTGTATGGCAAGTCTCTTTTGCTGATGCTCTTGCTGCATTTTATGTAGAGATTCCTTGCGTTTCTTATCGGCCAGGGCTGCCTTGGCATCTAACGGTTCTTGTTTATTATTATGCAGCGACTTGTGTTGCTCAATAATGTGCAATGGTTTCACGCCATGCTCCTGCTGTATAACAATCTGCAAGAGAAAAGAGATAAGTTTATAAGAAAGACAGAGGGAGAAAGTGAGTGTGAGAGATTACTTACCTTGCCATTATGCATGGAATCGGCAGCACGCCTCTTTGTCATCATCAATTCGGGTGCCACTTCAGCATCTTGAATTTCTTCATCTTCAGCAAAGACACGACGCTTATTCTTTAAATTATCTTTGAGTAGATACGATGCAGAATTATTGCCAGTTGCAGCATTTGTCTGTTGATCAGCTGTTGCATTTTTATTACGTTGTGCCTCCTCACGTTCACGTTGCAAACGATCCAAAAATGATTCTTTGGCTAATGTCACGCGCAACTTTTGCCCTTGCAGCTGCTGCCAATTTAATTCATTTAAACCTGACAGCAAGAATTATTTGTTTACATATATAAATATGATTGTGTATGTGTGTATGTGTGTGTGTGTGCTACTCACAATATTCTGGATCATCGGTGTAAAGTGAAACAAATGCAATTGGTTTTGGCTTCTGGCCATCGGCATCAACGGCCGCACGATTTGCTTTGATTTCCACATTATTTATTTCACCATAGTCTTGAAAGATTTTCACTAGATCTTGCTCGACCACAGTGCTGGGCAGATTAGTGACAAAAAAGCGTGTTGCTGACATGCTTTATGTCTGAAATGGGTGAAATTATTTCAAACAAAACTCAAAAATATTAGCAACACGTGCGGCTCAAACAGACAACAACGGACAAATTAATCAGCTGTTTGCTTTGCCAGTGTTGCATTATGCCACAGAAGAAAATTCGATGTAAAATTTAAAATGCGATCATTGAGAATTGATAATTCGCCGATAAATAGCATTAAAACAAAATAATATTAACAAATTTTTAAACATTTTCTTATATTACGTAAATAAATAATTGCTTATGCTAACGGTGCATTATATAATAAAAAAATTGTATTCAATTTAATTAAAGAAAATTGCAACGGCACTGAAATAATAATAAAGTGTTGAATAATGTTGTGTAATCGAATATATCGAAAACATCTAAATATTGTATTGGCAAACATGGTTACGTTTCGATAAGTTCTTCTGCCTAGATATACAAACACATATGCACAGTCATACACATACACACACACACACACAGACACAACGCGTACACAGTACAAGATTTTTTATTATTTATTTTTGTTTTGTGATTGTGCTGTGCGTAAGCGCCAAAGATAATTGTTGCAAAAAAAAATAAAACAAAAACTAAAGTAGTGCCAGAAAAATCAATAATAAAGAATGGAAACAAAGATTATGCCGGCGGCATTGGAAAAATGGGGCTTCCCATTACAGGAGCTTTATCGACTTGCGTTTACATTTTACAAACGTAAGAATTTTCTTCTTCCTTTTTATCTCGTTTCAATTTGTATTTTTATTATTATTATATATTTATTTGTAAATAGAGAACTCTGGAAAAGCCATACATTTGTCATATGAGGATAATTTAAAATTAATTGCATTTAAGCAACAAGCATCGCTAGGCGCCTTCAATACAACAGATGCGCCGGCATTGGGCGTACTCGACGTGATTGGACGTGATAGACAGCAGCATTGGCAGCTGTTAGGGGATATGACACGCGAACAGGCAATGGAAGGTTTCATTGATCTATTGGATACAATGTGTAGTGCATTTCGTCCATATATTGAGGCTGTTCGACAGAATCGTGATGAAACATTAAAAGCAGAATTGCGTCGCATGGAGGAGGAGAAGGCGGCACGTATAAAACGTGAACGTGAACAACAGGAGCTGCTGGAGGAGGGTTACAAGGAGGAATTGCAGCGACGTCAATTGCAGGATGCGCTCAATAAGCAAACATATCAGCAATTTAAGGTAATATTTAAATCAAACAAAAAAAAAAAAAAAACGCAACACGCAATCGATTTTTTTTTTGTACCACGTAGACAATGTGCAGGCAAACGGTTAGATTAGTTAAACGGTTAATTGAAACGGTTCTAATTTGATTTCGTGCTGATGATGCATACAATATTCCAATTGGATATAAAGCAGTATGCACTGCTTGTAGCTAAGCAATTATCGATAAATACATCAAAACTATTTATTATTATTTTTTTTTCTCTAGATTTTTGATTTACTATAATTTGAATAATTATAATAATTCAAAATGTTTAAGTTACACAAAAGTTGTAAACATTTTTACATAAATTTATAATTTCGAAATATTAATATTTAAAAAAAAGAAACAAATTATTGAAAGTATAAATAATTTGTTAGTCGGTCAGCGCCTCGCTTAGACACTAGACTCTTTGCACCTGTTGTTGTCGCGGCCGCAGCAGCAGCTGCAGTCAACGTTAACGTCAACGTCGATGCCATAAAATTGTGTCAATAATGTATGATAATTGGCGCAAAAGAAGGACAGCGAAAGCACTTTGCATGTAAGTGTGAATGAAATGGAGCGATAAATGTTGAATAGCAGCGAACAGTAGACAGTAGGCAAATGAGGTCACGACCCAAATTTACCCCCACTCCTTACACTTCCCCACAAGTATTCAAGGATAAGTAAAATTATTGAACTTGTCGCCATCGTTTTGCCTTTTGCCTTTACCTTGAAAAATCAACAAAATTTTTTTTCCCAGCCATGTGAAAATTATAAATTTGTATTAGAATTAATTTGAATTTGGATTTTTGTTTTCTTTTTCATTTATTCATGCAGCTGTACGCAGAGAAACAATTCCCGGGTAATCCGGAGCAGCAGGCAGTGTTAATACATCAGTTGCAGCGTGAACATTATCATCAATATATGCAACAATTGCATATGCAAACGCAGAGTCCACAAAAGATGTTGATGCCGCAAGTTGATGCTGAAATTGGACAAAAATCGAATAATCTTCAACATCAACATCATCATAATAATAACAGTGATGGTAACAGTTTGGAATTGGCCAATGCCATGGAAGGATTACAGTTAAGCAACGATCTGGAGCAGCAGCAACATGGAGAACAACAGCAAGAACATCAGGAGCATCAACAATTGGAGCAGGAACAGCAATTGGAGCATAATGAATATGATGATTATGTGATGATTCGTCCGGCTAAGATTTGGACGCGACCCGATATAGAACAGTTCAAGACTGAGGTTTCAGCTGGTGATGGTGATGGTGTTATAACCATTGGACATGGTGATACAGTTACAGTATGTTATCATTATCGTATATCGTAAATTTTATATCAAATTTTTTAATTGTATCTCCTTCTTCTACTTACAGGTTCGCGTGCCCACAAATCTCAATGGTAAATGCATTTTTTGGGAATTTGCTACCGATAATTATGATATAGGTTTTGGCATCTATTTCGAATGGGCGAAACCCGTTACTAGCGAGGTAACTGTACATGTTAGCGATAGCGATGAAGATGATGATTGTGTCGATGAGGATTATCTATCGACAGCTGAAGATTTAGAATCTGGTTCATTATCATTAGATCGCAATGGTTTACTTGGCCTTGGTGGCCATCATTCAGATCTATCATCATCGGATGCAGCTGTTGCCGCTGCAGCGGCCGCATCGGTTGCTGCTGCTGCATCAAAAGCGCCAATATCGATTATTGTGCCAATTTATCGGCGCGAATGCTATAATGAGGTCTATGTGGGTTCCCATTCCTATCCTGGTGAAGGTGTCTATTTGCTGAAATTTGATAATAGTTATAGTATTTGGCGTTCCAAAACGCTTTATTATCGAGTCTATTATGAGCGATAAGAAATCTAATAAGATTATTTTCATAAATGGATGGGAATGCAGGGGGTAAGGCCAAAAAAAATAAATAAAATAAAATAAATAAATCAGACAGACACATACGAAAAAGAAAATATAGTAACGCTCGATGTGTATGCAATAATTGTGCATATATATTTAAGTAGTAACTGCACTTTTCCATTTGCAAAATGATTAAATCAATATTATTTATTATATAGTTTTCAATAAAAATCAATTAATATATGTATGTATTAAAAAAAAAAAAAAAAAAAAAAACAAACTTCAATTTTGAATTTGAATTTCTTTGTTTCTTAGCGCGCAACTTATGCCAAGTCGATAAACGATTATCAAATATGTCGATCAGTGCTGCCACTAAGCAATGATTTGTTGTGCTTTCGAGTGTTGCCAAAACTTTTAAGATTTTATTCGTACTACAGAAGTTATATTTTGTTGTTAAAATTATAATGACAAATAAATGATATAAATTTAGCTAAAATATAATTTAAATAAGGAAATTATTTTAAAAATGGTTTATAAAATTCTATTAACAAGAGTAGTGTAAGCTTTTGGTGTTGCCAGATGCACTAAAAAGCCGGCAAATTGTTATTATTATTATTATTATGTATGCAGTTACAGCACAGCTGTTGCAACGATCTTCAGCTTTACGAATAACTCAGCGTTTGGTAAGCTATGTGCTTGGCATTGAGACATCCTGCGATGATACTGGACTTGCAATAGTTGATACTAATGGCAAAGTACACGCCAATATACTTGAATCCCAACAACAGTTTCACACGCGGTAAACGAATATCCAAAATTCATTAATTAAATATTTGATTTATTCATTTTTTTCATATAGTTATGGCGGCATTATACCACCACGTGCACAGGATTTGCATAGAGCACGCATTGAAAATGCCTACGAACGTTGCCTGCAGCAGGCAAATATGCAACCAGAACAGCTGACAGCAATTGCTGTTACAACACGGCCAGGATTACCGTTAAGTCTATTAATTGGCCTACGCTTTGCACGTCATCTCGCCCGGCAATATAAGAAGCCATTGTTACCAGTACATCATATGGAGGCACATGCCTTGCAAGCACGCATGGAATATCCCAATGATATTCATTTTCCATTTCTCTGCCTGCTCATCAGTGGCGGCCATTGTCAGCTGGCGATGGTCTATGGCCCAGGACGCCTTACACTCTTGGGCGAAACATTAGATGATGCACCCGGTGAGGCATTTGATAAAATAGCACGACGTCTACGTCTCTATGTATTGCCACAATATCGTCAATGTAATGGCGGCCAAGCCATTGAACATGCTGCCGAAGCTGCACAAGATCATGATGCATATGAATTCCCATTGCCATTGGCACAGCAACGTAATTGTAATTTTAGTTTTGCCGGCATCAAAAATAATTCATTTCGTGCAATACGACGTAAAGAACTTCAAGAGCGTACGCCACCCGATGGCATCATTAGCAATTATGCCGATTTCTGTGCAGGATTATTACGTGGCGTTAGTCGACATTTAATGCACCGTACACAACGTGCATTAGAATATTGTCAACAGTCTAAACTCTTTACTCAAATAACGCCCACATTGGTCATCTCAGGGGGTGTGGCCAATAATGATACAATATATGCAAATCTGAAGCATCTTGCCAAACAATATAATTATCAATGTTATCGTCCATCGAAACGTTATTGTTCCGATAATGGTGTCATGATTGCCTGGCATGGCATCGAGCAGCTCAAATGTGAAGACGTTGAAAATAAATTATGCTATGATCTGGATAACATTGAGATTGCTGGCAGTGCTGGCTTTGGGCAAAGTGATGAGCAGCAGCTTATGGATGCTGCTATTAAATGTAAATGGATTCAACCGCTTTGAAAAACAAAAAAAAAATACAAATACAAATTAAAAATAAAAACAAATTTCATTTTTCTTGGTTTTTTTTTTGTTTTAAATATATTTTTTTTGTATTTTTTTTTTATATTTTTTATATTGTTTTTTTGTTTTTGTTTGTTTTTTTTCATATATATATAATATATATATGTATATATATATTGTTGTTGTTGTTGTTTTGTTTTTATTATAATATCTGAAATCAATAATGTCGAAATGTCTAAGTTCTAAAAAAAAAAATGTAAAAATTGATATATATAATGTATACAATATAAAAATATTAAAAAAATGCATTATTATTTTCTCAATACAATTTTTTTTTTCCTTTTTTCATTTTCCGTTTTTCTTATCTGTTTCTTGTTGTTGTTGTTGTTGTGGATTATATACTTATATAGTTACGATTTTAATTGTTTTCTCAATTATGTTTTCTTGTTGTTGTTGTTGTTTGTTTTGTTTGTTTGTTTGTTGTTGTTACTTAAATATTTCAATACTCTTACATTTTATTACAATTTAATAGCGCGTTTTAAATACGTTTACGCATACATATTTCTCTTTCTCTTTCACTTCTCTCTCTCTCTCTCTCTCTTTCTCTCTGTCTGTCTGTCTCTCTTTCTTTCTATACTTCTTTCTCTCGCCTGCTTCTCCTACTACTACTACTACTACGTCAACATCAATCAATCTTCAATCTTTATCAATCTTCATCTCTAATCTTTCTTTCCTCTGCTTTCTAGTTTTACTTCTCTTTCATTCATTTTGTGTTTTTCTATTTTTATTTTTATGTATTTTTTTTTTTGTGTGCTTTTAGTTTTCTTTTCTCATTTATTTTTTTTTTTATTTTATTATTAATATTAATTTTACACACATTTTTTTTGTTCTCTTTCTTTCATTTTGTTTTCTTTTAATTTTTTACTTTAATTTTAAATTTTATGCAAACAGCAAATTGCATTTTTAATTTTTAATATTTTTATTATTATTATTAAAGTTTTAGTTAATTTTTTTTTTTGTTTTTGCACGTTTGTTTTTCTTTCTTTTCTTATCCATTTGCCATTTCTCTTAATTTTTATTTATATATATATATATATAAATTATATATATAATTTGTTTTTTTTTTTACTATTTTGTTTTTTATCTTATACGAAAATTGCGCCAAAAAAAAAAAGATACACACAATATACTGTGTGCGGGGATTGGGGGCAGGGCAGCGATGCTAGTGCAAAGTGTATGGCTGGAAACTTGTGGAGTCATGGGGATGGGTGATGGGCCGAGGGGAGAAGGAAGCGCGCAAGCAAAAAATTTCTTTTGATTTTGATTTTTTCTGTTTTTGTTTTGTTTTTTTTTTTTGGACATAGAGAATAAGTAAGAGAGAAAGAGATAGAAACAGCTACAAAGAGAAATAAAAGCAGCAAAAAGTTCATTGCTCTCTCTCTTGACAGTTTGATGGGGGAGGGGGGGGATGTGTGTGTGTGTGTGTGTGTGTGTGGTGTGAAAGGCTACTGGGCAAACTTGGCTTGAGTAAAACTATCGCATAGACTATCGTATACTCATCGTATACTAATCGTATTATTTATATATATTTATTTCTATATATTTCAATTTCTTAAAAAATTGTAAAACTTTTTCAAGGCGAAACTATAAAAAATAGTTTCTAATATAATCGATAGATATTAAGACAGTTATCGATAGTATAAGCGATAGTTTTACAGCTATTGTAAGTGAGAAAGTGTAAGGGAAAGGAAGACAATTTCAAAAGAATATATTAAAAAGAAACAAACATCATTTTTATATGGATATTTATATATATCTATATATATATATAGATATATATATGTGCATATATATATGATCTTTAATATGATCTCTAGACATATATAAATATATATATATACACACACACATACACATATTTATATAGCATATGAATTAGTTAGTCATTATATATATATATATATAAATATATAAGTATGTGTGTGTGTTTTGTGTGTGGCTACGAAGTGAGTGAGAGTGAGAGAGATAGATAGATATATAGATAAATAGATATAGAATAAGATAGTTTTGATTTTAGAGAGAGAAAGTTTGTTAAGTTTCCGTTTCCAAACAAAAATACAAATAATGAAGAAAAAGACGAAGGAAGAAGGAGTAGAAGAACGGAACAAAAATTGAAAAGAATAAGAAAGAAAGAAACAAAAAAAAAAAAAAATCAATCAAATAAAAATGAAAAAATGAAATTATAGAAATTTGCATCTCCTCCTCTTGGTTGGCTCTGGTGGCTCCAATGCAGCCAAAATTGCCTCATCGAAGACATTTTTTAATCCCTTTTGTGTTAAGGCCGAGCATTCAACATATTTAACGGCCTTTAGCTCTTTGGCCAATTTCTCGCCCTGTTCGGATGTTATTGGCTTTTGCTTATTTTTAGCCAATTTCTCCAATGTGCTTGTCTCATCGCGTAAATCAATTTGTGTGCCAACTAATAGAAATGGTGTCTTCTGGCAATGATGCGTTATCTCTGGTACCCACTGTAAAATAATAATTCAAATATTTAATAAAAGTATTCTTTATATATGTATATCTATATCATAAACTTACCTTCTCTTTAACATTCTCAAATGAACTGGGACTAACAACCGAGAAGCAGACAAGGAATACATCCGTCTGTGGATATGATAATGGACGTAAACGATCATAATCCTCTTGTCCGGCCGTATCAAATAAACCCAACGTATACGGTTCACCCCCAATCATAACGGTAACCGCATAATTATCAAATACAGTTGGCACATATTCCGATGGAAATTTATTCGTTGTATACGATATCAATAGACATGTCTTGCCCACAGCTCCATCTCCGACTACCACACACTTGATGGTTTGCATGCCTAAACGATCTTGCTATCAAAAATGTTTCCTTTAATAAAACCCAATAAGAGAAAAAGAGAAAGAAATTTTAGTTGAGATTTTAAATATAAATATAAAAATTATTATAATAAATGTTATTCTTGTATATTTATGATTAAATCAAATGAAATTTCTATAATAATATTTCTTCATTTCTTATAAATACCCGGCATTTATATATAGGGGTATAATGACTACAAGTAGGCATGTCTTAACTCTTTAACTCTTTATATAATTCTGTACAATACATTGAACCATGTCCAGATGTTCTGCTGTTCTATGAGAAACTATAATTCTCAGAGACTCTAAGAGCGAGTGTCTCCAAATTAATTATGATCCTATACAACTGTTACTGCATACTGCAAAGTCTGATTCTATGTTTACCAAGAACGTCAAGAAAATGTGGGAGATATGTGAAAACTTGTTACAATTCGCTTCATACATCTGCAAATTATCTAATTTTTAATGTTTACCGGATAGCTTACAGTTGAGCACATTTGACTGTAGTTTTTTTTTCCTTTTAAATATTAAAATTATAATTATAAAATTATTATATATATTCATAATATAATTTATAGAAATTTATTTATAAAGTCTATGTGATTTTTTTTCAAGGTCTACAACTCAGGTTCACAAGTATTCATTGTAGGTAAAGACGATATACGGATATATATGGATCATATTTAGTCTTGTTGGAGAAGAGAAAATATATGGAAAGAATACGAAAGCTATATGGAAAGGATTAATCGCCCTTTTGGCATAGATAAGTATTTTTGTAGTATCGTCGTAAAGGTAAGAGAAGAAGTATTCTCTCTCAATCAAAGTTAATGTTATTGATCCAAAAAGTTATTTTTCAGTATGTCCAATATCTTGGCTTTAGAATTCAACATTTTTCATTTATACAAGAAAATGTTATCGAGGGGATGGGTTATTCACGGTCAAGGCGCATACAAAATTTGTTGCAAATTTTAAGGAACTTTATCCGAAACATTAAGTTAATACATATGCATATGGCAATATGAATCCAATAAAAATTAGTTGATAATACCTAATACTAATACTTAATACTTGTTGGCATATTATTTGATTTATCAAGTATTCTTGGGAGGCTCAGCTTCCTTGTGGAAGATCTGCAACTAAATTTGTTGCACTTATCGATCAGTTAATATTTCTATGGTCACTGTCTGGCTACTGAGTATCTTATAGTCGAGCAGATTTGACTGTAGCATTATTTACTTCATTATTTACTATTACCAAAAATCTAACAGCTCCAAAAAAAAAAAAGAAGAAAATTCAATTGTTAAGTGAGGAAATTTGTTCAGTTGCCAGACGATGGCTTAAAAATATCATTTCCGGCATATTGTTATAAGCCTAGAAAATTAATTAGTTACTACAAAAAAAAAAATGTGAATACTAATTAATATAATATGAATAAACAGAGAAATTCAATTGAAATGAAAATATATGAAATTTTTGAAATTCTTAAAGCCACAAATGCTTTGCGGCTCTCTGCACAGGTTTCATTCACTTGTATCACCACAGCCAAGACATTTGTCTGCATATGTCCATGTATATATATATACATATATATGTATATATGTGTCTGTGTGTGTGTGTGTGTATAATACTCATATGTCTTAATTACTTTCGCAACGTATCAAGAATGAAGCAGCGCGTATGCAAGGGGCGTGAACGAAGCCGGGAAGACCCTTGTCCGGCCAAGTAAGAGTGTTACTTAGGGTTGCTCTATGGATAACAGCATATGAGTATGAAAGCGTGTTTATGTGTGTGTGTGTCTTTGAGTATTTATGGGGGAGAAGGTTGAGGTTGAGGTTGAGCTGGTGGTGGTGGTGGTTGTGGTGGTAGTGACAGTGGCGATGTCACGGGAATGTAGCTCGCTGACAATGTCGTCTGTCAAAGTTGGCAAACTTTGCATTGTTTATTATCGCGCCTACAGCTGAAATGCAACACACACACACACAAACATGAACACACATACACATATATATATATGCATATTTTCGCGACGCATATTGATATTTACTTGTAATTATTATTTTCTGTTTTTTTTTTTTCTCACTATTTTTTGCTACTTGTTTTTCTTTTTGCTCAACTATTTGTCTTATCTATGCGTACGAATTTGTATCTGTGGAACTTTGTACACACACACACACACAAACACACAACAGAGACACGCACTCTTTTATATATTATGTCTGTGTATATGGGCAGCGACGGCGACACTAATACATTGACAGCCGGGCGGTATCGCTATCGTTGTCGTCGTCGCCGCCGCCGTTGCGCCGGCTTCCTTTTTTTTTTTTTTATTTTTAATGGAGCATAAAGCAGTGAGCGAGCCACAGGCGACAAACGACAGCAACGGCGACGATGACTCAAACTATGCATGTATGTGTGTGTGAGTGTGTCTATATGAATGTGTCTGTGTGTGAGTGTAAAGAATGAAAGAAAATGAAAAAAAAAAAAAAAAACACCACACACTCATATCCACAGACACAGGCACAGACATAAAGTACTTAGATAAGCTCACAGGCAATTCTAATATGAAATATGCAGCGCCCCATCTCTTTGCCCACCTATCAAATCGAAAACACACACAAACACACCTTGTCATACACAAGCACGCACACACACATGCAGACAACACACATGTTTGCATGTTTAGTGCGTAAGCGCGCGTGTGTTAGTTTTTTTAAATGTACTTATTGCTGCAGCAAATATGCTAATTTATTTTTTGACACAAATGCATTTTGTGTATAAACACACATACAAACACAAGCACACACACACACATATACACAGAGATACGTGCATACAATGCATACAACAGACGAACAGACATTGCAGACAAATGAATTCATTCGTGCATCGCTCTCACACATATATATACTGATACATATTTATGTGCATACAAGTTTATAATTATTAGAAAGCCAAGCGAAATGCACAAATTAAAGACGAATTTCAACGAATTTGCCAGCAGCAAAGAATGAAATTGAACCAATCGTTTTTTTCACACACACAAACGTATTATTAACTTACACACACACACACACTAAAACACAAACACACACACACAGCACACATTAACGGCCATACTGACATGAGAGCAGCAGAAGCAGCAGCAGACACAAGCAGCCAAAGCAGTCACAGGCAGTCATCGTTTAACATTTTTCGTCACTTTTCACTACAGAATTTTCTCTTTCTTATGCGGAATAGCAGATGAATTTTTTTTTTCTTTTTGATTTTATGATGTATAATTTTGTATATGCGTATTAATACCGATAAACTTGCACTATTTTACTTACAACAATTAATTAAATGGAAAAACGCCAACAAATGTGTTCTGTGTTTTTTTTTTATTATTTGGGTTGGGCTGGGCGTCGATTCCGTGTAGAAAACTACTATTTTTCTTTTGTGTGTTCGGTTCAGTTCTCTCCAGCAATAGCAATATGTATGCGTGCGAATGACGAAGCACAGGGTTGCCACTACACGATAATCGCTATCGCTATCATCGCTGCTAAAAAAAATACAAAAAATTTTGACGTTTACAAGTGGCAACGCCATGTAGAAAACTCGAATTGTTGCCACTTCGATTAAATGCAACTCTCCTATTTATTTGCATGTGTACATATATGTATATACATATCTGTAAGTCAAAAAGAACAAGAATAGGTGAAATATCATCGACAACAAAATAGGCAATTATAATAAAAGCCTATTGGTTAAACAGCATATAAGTAAAAAAAATTAAAGGGTATGACATCGAAATGGCTGAATTCTTGAGGACTAGGTATGTCAACCAATAAAAAGAAAAATGATGAAGCAAATGCATTTATAGTGAAATCCAATTGAATTCTACGTTGCAGACATTTGCCTGCGTAAATAGAAGATAAACATACATATATACATACATACATATAAACATACATACAATATGCATTCGCGTATACGTGCTTTACAGTGATCTGCTGACAATTTAATTCTGTCCTAAATGACATTTACAATTCTGATGAAAATAATACTTGAATGACTGTCACACAATTTTGCTACCATTTTTTTTTTTTTTTTTAATTTAATTTAATTTATTTATTTTTTTTTTTAATTTGTTTAGAAAACGTAGCCGTGAAGATGATTTGCCTTGTGAATCAACGCCACTTTCGAAACGTATCAACAATATACACTTAAACTATGATGATGGCAACAGCAGTAGCAGCAGTAATTGCAGTATTCCAACAATAATCAATGATAACAACAATTATATATTACCAGTGGGGATCAATAGCGCTGCTGCGATTGGATGTACAACAGTTGAAGTAATGAATGGATTATATGAATATAATCCTGAATTGAATGCCGATCAAAATCCATATTATTATGAAAAAAATAAAATGTTGTACGATTTACATGTTGAACGTGTGAAGCGCAGCAATCATTGACTTCAATTTAAAGACTTAATGTATCCACAATAATCAAAAAACAAAAAAAAAAAAATGAAAATGAAGAAAAAAAACAAAAAAGTCTGCTCTTTTTAAAAATGTGCAAGTAAATGTTATGCTCTGCCCCTAAGTGTTAACAGCAACAATATAATAATAATAATAATAATTTATTTATAATAGTATCATAAAAGCAAACAATAATGAATTAACATAGAAAAAAAACACCAAATCCATACTTTATAAAAGATGCCTTGCGCATTTGTGAACAGATTACATAGACATATAATGTATAGAATTTCAATTTAATAGTTAATAGTGCCAATAAATCAAAGGAAATCTCAGATGGAATAGTAGTATACCCGATCGATTTATCTATCGTTCAATACTTTGCTCTCTATCTTTTTGATTGAAGTTTACACCACTTTATTCATTTGCATGAATATAATGAACAAAAAAAAAAAACAATATATACATAAGTAAAACATGTGCATTCGATAATCTATTGTGGATGCTCATTAACAACTGTTTGTGTTCCAACTAAATATGCAAAATTATCTTAAGAGTGTGAAAATAGTTTATCAACGAATCAGCTGTAATAATAGACCACTAAAAATTTTTTTACAAATGTCGAGATATTTTTGAAAATACCATCATACCTATATACACACGTACATATATCCACAAAACTATAAAGCAATGAAAAATCGTTCTCACATTCACACACAACCTGTTGTCATAATATTGGTTAGATTCTGATCTAATTGCTTAGAAATTCGAAAGTGCACAAGTGCTTAAAAACTGATATAAGTGTTCTTTAAATTCACATAATTATAAACAATAGATTTATCTATATATATATATATATATATTTTTCTTATATAAGCTATGTAAATTAAGACATGCCTAAAGCAATAGAAATACAATTAATAAAGTATTATAAGAATTTCTCAAGGAAAAAAACAAAAAATGGAATTCTTTTATTTTGATCAATATTTCAATAGTTTTTGGACCACTGTATAACGTTCACAGTGTATGCAGTATTTATTGTTGTTCTTGTTGCTGTTATTCAATGTTATTCACAGCAGCAAAAACAAATGCATGTGGTTACGCTCTCCAACCATCCAGGGGTCGCTCTCAATCTCGCTCACCCTCGCTCTCTCACTCTTTCACTATTTGACTCTTTTTTTTTTGCTTTTTGTTCACATTGATACGCATTCACACAGACGCAACATACACTGACAGGCCCTAATATACACACATTCATATATACATATAGACAGAGGCAAACAGAAGAAAACACATTCATTCTCTTTGTTGTTGCTATTTATACGCTCGCAATTTATTTTTGACGAACGTAAAAAAAATGTTGTAATATTATTGTTAAATGATATTTATCAATTATTAAATTAAGTGCCTTCAAAAAAAAAGTGCCAATACAGTATTAAGATAAAAATAAAAAAAAATAAATAAATAAAATAAATAAACAACGTGCTGTGTTATTGTTGATTGCATTATGTGCGAATGGAATGGAAAATGTTTGACAGCTGCAACAAGTAAACCGAACAACAACAGCAACAACAAAAGGGAAAACGAACACGGCAGCTAATTCTCATAATTATTGTGCACAATAATAATAATAATTATAATAATAAAAATATATTTATATACATAAATCTATATGTATATAGATCAAAAAATAATAATAAGAACAACAACAACAACAGAATTTACTAACTGAAATAATGAGTCCATTTGGTACAAAGAAGAACCGTTCGCTGCCGGTTCGCGTGAGCACGTTCGATTCGGAACTCGAATTCGAACTGGAACCACGAGCAACTGGACAAGAATTATTTGATCTTGTATGCCGTACAATTGGATTACGTGAATCTTGGTATTTTGGCTTACAATATGTTGATACACGCAATAATGTTTCATGGCTTAAAATGGATAAAAAGGTCAAAGATCAACGTGTCGAATTACAAGCAAACAATAGCATCTATGTCTTCAGTTTCTATGCTAAATTCTTTCCCGAAAATGTTAGCGAAGAGCTTATTCAAGAGATAACACAACATTTATTCTTTCTACAAGTGAAACAAAGTATACTCTCTATGGATATATATTGTCGACCAGAAGCCTCCGTACTGCTTGCCAGCTATGCTGTCCATGTACAATACGGTCCATATGACTATGAGAGCTATAAGGATGGCATGTTAGCTGGTGGTGAATTGTTACCCAAAGGCGTTACAGATCAATATCAAATGACACCTGAAATGTGGGAAGAACGTATTAAAACATGGTAAATCAAATAAAAACATCTATAAATCTGTAAATATATTTATATATATATGTATATCTTTGTTTCAGGTACATGGATCATGAGCCAATGACACGTGATGAGGTTGAAATGGAATATTTAAAAATTGCACAAGATCTGGATATGTATGGTGTCAATTATTTTCCTATTACGGTAATCAATCATTTATACAAGACCCCACAAATTATACATATACAGTAGAATCCGGTTATAACGACTCTGTTTAAAGCGTCAGTCCGGTTACTGCGACTAACTCGTTGGCTTGATTGATTGGTTCCCATGAAAACTTATACATACTTTCGGCTAGTGCGTCTTCCGGGTATAACGACGTAAAATCGTAGGTCCCTTGAAAGTCGCTATAAGCGGAATCTACTGTATAGATTCAAATGCTGATATACTCCCTATGCCTATAAGGCCATATATAACTTGAAATCGACTGGATTGTACCACTATATCATATAGCTGTCATAAAAATGATCGCTTAAAAATAGAGTTTGTTTAGCTATGCAACTGAAAATTGATGAATTTAAGTTTAGTAACAATTTTTACATCTCATATAAATTTGGTCTAAATTGGGCAACTATATCGTATAGCTGCTGCAGGAACAATCGCTTGAAAATTAAGTTTTGGTATAAAAAATGTTCTTCTACGACTCTTCGGCATGCCGCAGATAACTTTGATTTCTTGTTTATTTATTAATAATATTATTCTAATTTTTTTTCCCTCCCAAAATTAGAATAAGAATAAAACCAAATTGTGGCTTGGTGTAACAGCCGTTGGACTTAATATCTATGATGAACGCGATAAGCTAACCCCAAAGACAACGTTCCAATGGAACGAGATACGACACGTTAGTTTCGATGATAAGAAATTTACGATACGTCTTGTCGATGCCAAAGTATCGAATTTTATATTCTATTCCCAAGATTTGCATATCAATAAAATGGTAATAGAGAACGACAGAGAGAGAGAGAGAGAGAGAGAGAGAGAAGAGAGTGATATATATTAATATATTTGCAGATACTTGATCTATGCAAGGGAAATCATGATCTCTATATGAGAAGACGTAAACCAGATACTATGGAAATCCAACAGATGAAGGCACAGGCCAAGGAGGAGAAACAACGACGACAAATTGAACGTAAAAAGTTTATACGTGAGAAACAATTACGTGAAAAAGCTGAACACGATCGTTACGAATTGGAGAAACGTTTGGAACATTTACAGGATGATATGCGTATGGCAAGCGATGCACTGGTAATACAATATATATATATATATATATCTAATATATAGTAAACTACAACATTTCCTCTTCACAGCGTCGATCGGAGGAAACAAAAGAATTATATTTTGAGAAAAGTCGCGTGAATGAGGAACAAATGCAATTAACGGAATGCAAAGCGAATCATTTCAAAACTGAAATGGATCGTTTACGTGATCGTCAAATGAAAGTGGAACGTGAAAAACATGAATTGGAAAAGAAAATACGTGATGCTGATTCCTATGTGCGACAATTAACCGCTGAAAATGATAAACGTGAAGCAGAAACAGAGAAATTAAAAAAAGAATTGATCTGTGCAAAAATGGCTGAACGTGAAGCAACCGCACGATTATTAAATTTCCTCAACAGTGGCCGAAAATCATCAACGGACAGTCTACTAACAGCATCAACAGTATCCCATGCAAATGTTACAAATGCCGCTAGTATTGCTGCCATAAGTACACCATCATTAACGACAAGTAGCTCAACGAATGATATGGAAACAGCTGGTGGTGCTGATTTGACAACCAATAATAATATTAATATTAATAGCAATAATAATAATAATAATTCAACATCATTGGTATCACATCATTATCTAGTTATGGGTGATAATTCAAGTGGAATATCGGATGATTTTGAACCAAAAGAATTTATATTAACGGATAATGA
This sequence comes from Zaprionus obscuricornis, assembly GCA_037044475.1. Lineage (NCBI taxonomy): Eukaryota > Metazoa > Arthropoda > Insecta > Diptera > Drosophilidae > Zaprionus > Zaprionus obscuricornis. The sequence continues at coordinate 136,459 of JBAMBR010003938.1, forward strand.
AATGGAGCAAATAACAAATGAAATGGAACGAAATCATTTAGAATATTTACGTAAATCAAAGAAACAAGTTCAAAATCAATTGCAAACATTACGCAGTGAAATTGCACCACATAAAATTGAAGAGAATCAAAGTAATCTCGATATACTCAGTGAGGCGCAAATTAAGGCTGGCGAAAATAAATACTCCACATTAAAGAAACTTAAATCTGGTTCGACCAAGGCGCGTGTCGCATTCTTTGAGGAGCTCTAAACAAAAAAAAAAAAAAAACACACTCACACACACAATCACATACACAAAAAAAAAAAAAAAAACAAGGAAATCAAAAACATCACATAAGAAATTTGTAATTTTCGGCATAACGAAGATTTTTTTTTATATCCCTTGCGTGTTTATCACTACAAATTTTTATTTTTCATCAATTTTTAATGACAGTAACCTGAATGTAATAGGAAATTTATTAAATGTTATTAGACTTACAGATTTTAAATTTCCGGAACGGGCAGCTTAGAAAACAAACAAATGTTTTCATACAAAAACTCAATTTTCAACCGATCGTTCCTATGGTAGTTTAGCGATATAGTGGCCCGATTTGGTTTAAATTTGTCTAAAATAGATAATGCTAAAGCTAAATTCTTTAAGTTTAAACTGTATCACTTAACAAAAAAAAAAAAAGTTTTTATTTAAAATCTAAATTTTTGACTGATCTTTCCTATGGCAGCTAAATTATATAGTGCTCCAATTCGACTCTTTGCGACTTATAATTACATAATGTTTATGTTTATTAAAATAGATTTAACATTGTTCAAAATTAAAAATACTTAGCACGGATTTCCCATAAAAAAGGAGCAAACATTTTTTAGATGAAAGTAAAACCCACCTTTACTATAAAACTATCGAGTGTACTATGGCAGCAGCTTATAGAAGGCATCTAAAAATGTCAGACGTTAATCTATAACTTGGCAAAAATAGAAATTTCAATTTTTAAAGCCATGGTGCGATAATATTATCGATAGATTTGTCAGTTTGCATGTTTATAGTTATAACCAATTGTCGTTTCTAATCATCACTCTACAAATATATATATAACTACTATATATCTCGTGCATCCTGTGTGTGTATATGTATGTATGTCAATAGCCATAAGGAATCAAGATATATATATATATATAGATATATTTGTATATTTTTTTTAATGACAATAAATGAGGGCCAAAGACCCAAGGAATTTATATATATATATATACACATATACAAACCTGATCTTTTATTATATTTACCAGTTGTTTAAGAATCGAACAACTATATAATTATAAACTTGATACGTTTTATACTCTCTCTCTCTCTCTTGCTCTAATTTATAGATTTTTGACTATTGCCATCCTTGTCATTTTCATTGAAAATTATGCTATTGGAAATTGTATTCCGATTGGGAATCGATGACTATACAATCTATGCATATAATTTGTATAGATTTCTATTAAAATAATTATTGAACTTTTAATAAAAAAAATGTTTTCAATATCTTTAAAAGTTTTTTGTTTTCCTGTATTTTAGTTTTATATATATTTTTTCTTTAGAAACTAAAAAACCATTCCAGGAATTTATAACTAAGACTTTGATGTATAAGTTTCATTTGCAGTGTATATAGCTAAGGTAAGATATGGTATAGGTATATACATTCATAATCCGTCTATGCATCTGGCCTCCTAGTTGTAAAGCTAACTTTATAATACTTGGCTTAACTAGTCTATATATTAGTCGGAATTAGACAGATCGGACCATTATAACATATAGCCAACATAATAAGGCTCGTCTAAAATTTAGATAATTAGCAAGTTTGGTGCAGATCGAAAGACTATATTTTACAGCTAGCGACCATACTTTTTATTTAAACTTGCAAGAGTATGAAATTTTTGGTGCGCCGAAATTTTCGCCGTTTCAGTCTTTATCTTCAATTTTTTTTTCGTTAGATTAAATCTGATTTTTTAAGTTCTGAAATAGAAAGAAGTTATATGTCTATCTCTCTCTCTCTCTCTCTCTTCCACACACTCTTTCTCTGTCTAATTGATATTTGATGTTCAAATTGTTTTCCTGTTTTTCATTGCTGTTGCTTGCTTATAAAAATCTTTTGTTACTCAATTTACAGATATATTTATATTTATATATATATATATATATATATATATATATATATATATTTTTTTTTATTTTGCCTTTTTTTCATACAGAAAAATAATTAAACATATTTTGTATTTTTTTTTTTCATTTTATATTTATTTGTTTTTTTGTTTTTTTTTTCTGTTTGTTTTTGCCTATCGAAAGAATTAAGGTTAATTTTTGTTTGTTTTGTTTTTATTTTTATTTGTTGTTTTGCTACTTTCAGCTATCGGCTGCCATTTTGCGTTTCGTGTCCCTTCCCTTTTCTTTCTTTGCTTTATCTTCTTATATTCATTATTAATATTATAAATGTATTTAAATAGTTGAAATGTTTTCGTTTTTTTTTATTTTTTTTATTATTATTTTTTTTATTTATGTTTGATTTGTTTTTGTTGCTGTTGTTGTTTTAATGGAACGCGAACGCACCTTAAAACACCCCACCCCGCCTCTTCTTCTTTTTCTTTTTCAAGTTTACCCCAATACCTTTTGTTACTAGAGAAAAAAAAAATAAACATTATTACAAAATGTTGTCACGTCCACAAACAACATTATTCGTTTAACACATAAATTGAACTTTTACTTTCATTTTTTTCACTTCTCTTTTCATATTTCTTCTTTTGTTTTTGATTATCATTAATTTGTTTTTTTTTATAATTTTTATTTTTATATTTTTTGTTTTTTTTTTTTTGGTACTAAGGAATTTCAAATTTTTACGTCTTTTGTTTTATTTTTTTTTTCTTTCTTTGTTTTTTTTTTTGTGTAACACCATGGAATATTTTATATATATATATATATATATTTAAAGGAATATACATATATGCACATACATAATGTGTATATGTGTGTTTGTCTGTGTGTGTGTTGAATGTTGTGTGTGTGTTTGACAGTAGTAGTAAAAATAAAAAATTATAAATTTTGTAATATTTGCATCCAATGCATTTTCTTTCCGTTCCAATATAGAATTATTATGCATTTTATATATTGTATACAAGGTATATATTTATATATATATATATATATATATTTTTATATATTTATACAAACATAAATCTAGGCACGCACACACGCACACAGGTGCCATGCGCTATTTCATTCTTTCTTTCCCTCTTTCTCTGATGCGTATTTTTACTCTCTTTAGAATTATGAGGAAATTAACAAAATATAAAACGTTGTTTTAAACAAAGGATTTACAGTTATTAAAAAAAAATATTTTTCATATATATATATATATATATATATGTGTGTGTGTCTGCATAGATAATTTATATATATGTGTGTGTGTGTCTGCACAGATAATTTGATAATAATAATAATAATAATAATATTAAACAGGAGCACGAATTTATTTTGTTTGATTTTCTTGGTTTTTGTTATTTTTTGCTTTGTTTTTTCTTTTATTTCAACAACAAACACATTAAGTGTGTATTATATATATATATATATATATATGTATAAATATATATATATATATATATATATATTTATATAGATTTTTCTCTATTAGCATATTTCGTATTATATTTGTATTATATTTCTTTTCCTGATCCAAAATGATTCATAAATTTCTGAGCCCTCGTTTTCTCACGCTGTGCCTGCGTCTCTGTCAGTGTAAATGTATGTGTGTGTGTATGTGTGTGTGTGTCCGCATTTATTCGTGTCCTGTTTAATATTTTACATATAGAAATGCATGACATATATCGATTAGTATCGATAATTGCATTATATATGTAAATTGCGCCCATGCACCTGCAACTTTGGCTTGCTCTTTCTCATTTTCGTTAAGTGTATTTGTGTTTTATGTGTATGTTGTACGTATATATGTAATATGTGTGTACGCCTCTCTCTCTCTTCAGTCATTTATGTTTGTCACAATCAGATTTTTGTTTTTACGATTATGAAGATTACAAAGATTACATATTTTGCGCTCACTGTTTGACTTTCATTTTTTTTTTTTTCTCTTTTCATGTGATCATTCAATGCGCGATATTCGTGCGTATGCGTGTGTGTATGTGTGCAAATATGGATGAAGTGTAAAAATGTCTTTGTTTAAATGTGTGCGTGCGTGCGTGCGAGAGTTTTTCTATGCAGATTTATAAGCCGCTCTTTCAGCTTACTCTTGCTCTCTTATGTTCTCTTCCCTGACATACATATATGACTGCATGCGCGTGTTAATGTTTGTGTGTGTGTGTGTATTTAATATTATTGAAATTTAACAGCATACTCTTCGATTTGACGCAACGGACACAGTGGGCGTTCTTGCGTGGGAGAAAGAGGGACGCGTTACTTCACTTAAAATTTCTTCTTCCTTTTTATTTGCTTGTTTCCTTCTCTCGGTATTTTTTTTTTTTTTTTTTGTAGTTTTATATGAAGTTTTCTTTTACTTCTGAGTTTTGCGTGTCGTGTATGTTGTTGTTTTGTTGGTTGTTGTTGTTTTATAATTATGTCGTATGCTACCCGCGCTCGCTTTTGTATTTCTTCTCTTTTTACTCATCTCTGGTTTGTTTTGGCGTGTACACGAGGTGGCATATCCGCACCTTAACAATGTTAACTTAGAGACAATTGATTAAGCGACAGCAGACGCTCTACAGCTGCATTGATATCTCCAAAGGTGGCAATTAATGCTATATGGGGGGAGGAGGGGAAAAAACAAAATATTAAAATTGATTATAAATTCCTTTATTACTCTCTATGTTTTATTTACCTTGTAAATTTGCCTCACGATTGGCAAATCCCATTGCTGCCAATTGTTCCAATTGCGATTGATAACGCACCTCGGGCGGCTGCGTGCTGTCTGCATTATTCGACATGCCATTGAGCATGCGCACCATGAAATCATTAAAGAGTTGGGCATTTGGTCCACCACCAGGCGCTAAATTTGGTAATCCAGGAATTGTTGAGCCACCAGTTCCTCCCGTACCCGTAGTACCTGTACCAGCACCTGTACCTCCAGTAACCGCTGAATTTGGCGATGAATTATTTAAATTATTTGTGGCATTATTGGCGCTACCATCACCACTAGCTGGATCTGCGGTATTTGTTGAAGCATTTCCCGTTCCAGTTGTACCAGTACCGACACCAATATTATTAATTCCAGGCGGTGGTGGTGGAATACCCAATGTGCCAACAAGATTTGGTGCAGCACTACGCAATTGTTCCATACCCTGTTGAATTTGTAAGATGGCATTGATTGCCTCCGGATTGGTTAACATATTCATAACATCGGGATTTTGCATTTGTGTCATAAATTGTGGCATCATTTGACGCACTTGATCCTGCAATTGTGGATTATTTAATAGCAATGGACTGGTGCTGAGTAAACGTGATGCCATATCGGGATCCTGTGACATCGATTCCATCATTGAACGTGTATATGGTGCATTCAATAGATTTTGCATTAACGCCGGATTATCGGCCATCTGTTGAAGTAGACTACGCATTGCTGGCGTATTTAGTACATTATTTGGTGGTTGATCACCGCTACGATTGTTTGATCCAAGTCCACCAAGAATACTACCATTGGTGCCGTTACCGCCGCCGCCGCCGATACCATTATTAGCTTGATTACCGCCAGCACGATTACCAGTACCGCCGCCCCATGGATTTGGTAATGGATTACGATTCTCAGTACCCTGCTGTGGATTAATACCACCAGCATTAGCACCAGCACCAGCAGTACCATTGCCACCACCAGTGCCATCCACAAGACCAGCAAATGGATTGCGACCAAACGATTCTGTTGCAGCATTCATCATTGGCTCCTGAATATCACGATAAATGCGTTGCAATGCACTATAGCCGCCAGGAACAGATTCCAAATTAGACATGGCGCGATCATGTGAACGCATCAATTCTTGCAACATTGATGGATTACGTGCCAATTCCATTGTTTGACGCAATAAATCTGGATTATTTAACATATGTGAGATTTCCGGATTACGTTGCATTAAATCTTGCATTTGTGGATGTGATGCAATCAATTGACGGACTGTATCCGGATTATTCATCATTTGTTGCACCAATGGATTATCCATAAGGGATCGCAACATATCGCCATTATTTAATAATTCATTTTGCATGCGTGCCTGCAAATCCATAAATGTATTTGAACCGGCACCCAAGGCTTCCATGCCGGCCAAGCCGCCAAATTGATTTAAACCAAATGGTGTCTGACGTACATCAGCTGGGGCACGAGCCGGTTGCTCATTGTTGCGTGTTGGTGCCTTGATAACCAAATGCACGGTTAGATTATCCTTGATGTTATGCATTTTAAGTGTATCGGTATCTTTCATGATTTTACCAGCAAATATCAACACCAATTGCTCCGGTTCAGCTTCAAATTTTTGTGCCACTAAAATTTTGAACTATTTTAAAGAGAAATGGAAGAAGAAGAAAAGAGACAAGCATACAATAAATTAAACATAACATACAGAAATAAAATATTATAATGAAAATGCAATTGCAATTGCATGTATTGAAATTACATTTTCAATTTCATAATTTTATTTATTTACTCATTTTTTTTTTTGTTCTGGAACAATGTTGTCAAAATGACAAGAAATATATATATATATATACACATGTACATATAATTGACATACACACATACACAAACATGCACACTAACGCACACATCAATCATACAAACACAAACATGCATATGCACGCGCTTTGCACTTTGCCATCCTTCTGAGAATGGAATAAAAGTAGAATGTTATACACTTACTCATACACCTATACAGATGTACATAATATATATATATATATACATATACACGTACATATATATATATAAATATATATATATGCCCTGTACCTTTCAATTATATGCGCAACACTCACACACACACACACACACATACATACACATACACACGTACGTGGTTAACCAACAGCAAAGCGCTTAGTTGCGCTGCACAAGTGTGCCCACCCCTCTGTGCGCTAATAATATTAATGTTAGGGCCGCAATAATTATGTTTTATGTGACAGACCAAACGATGGCAACGGCTGGTCGGGCTGTCGCTCAGTCGGACAGAGATATATAGATCCCGGTGGACAGAGGCGCCGCTAACCGTATTCAAAAGTGATTGCAATACTCACATCTTTTATTCCAGAATCTTCGTCAACTTCAACAGTTTTCTTGTCCTTTGGCGTTTTTACTACCACGTTGATGCGTTTACTACCGCCTTCGGCCATTTTGATTGTTTTACCTTTAAGCGCAGATAAGGTATTTACTTATTCTTAAATATTAAGTTTGTCTGTAAGTGTTGCCTTTTTTTTAAACAATTTTCTCTGTATTTTATATACGATCAGCTTTTGAAATTTATATGTGCTTTCAAACTAAATTATTTTCCATTTGTGAAAACTAATTCGTCACTTTCTCACATACGACACACACACACATATATATATATGTCATGTACAATGTAGTGTGACCAACACTAGAATAATCAAGAAATGCCAAGGCAAACCGATACGATAGTTTATTTAAATAAGTGTTACCCATTTCTTTTAAGTTTTATTTTGTGCGCCAACGAAATTTAAACTAATTAATGAACATTGCCTTTACATTTAATTGCAAAACTATTTTGCTTATATTTTAATGAACATCATCAATTGTCTGTTATTATAAGAAATGCAATATGACCTAAATAATAAGAATTAAACGCAAAAACAATATAGAAAATTCAAAAAAAATCTATCATGTAGTATTTTTGTCGTAAAAGTGTTCATTAGATTGAAAAACATTATCTGGTCACACTGTTGGCACACACAAGGCAAGCAAATGCAAAGCAAAAGTCAAACGCACAAGGCAAAGTAAATCGGTGTAGCTTAGTACGAGATCGTTGCAAACTGCTGTTTGAATAAATTGCCGAAAAAAAATAATAATTATCGGCAAGCCAAAATAAACAACATTAGACATTATTACGGTATAATTGTTATTAAATTGATATAAATGAAACGATAATTTGTGAAACTAAAAGATGTGCGTGCATTAAAATATAAGAAAACGTAAAATGCCATAAAATTCATTTCTCGGAATTTGGTAACATATATAAAACGGTTTCCAAGAATTACCAATACAGTGCCAACAAGTGCCTCGCCACCAGGTATTTTTTGTGTGTGTAGTATTTTTTATACGAATAGAGCAAGGTGTGTACATATCTACCTGCAAGTGTGGCCCTATCAAATCAAAAAATAAACCGAAATAAATAACAAACAAAACAAATACATAATAAATATAATTAATTAATTAGAAACATATATATCGTATTAGAATTAAATAGATATATAAATGTATTTGTAAAATGCTAAAGACAAGTGAGCGAACAATGTCGCTACTGCTACTGCCGTCACTGTTCCTCCTGCATGCATTTATCGTATGCCAACAAATGCAACTGGTGCATGGAGCGAACGGTTCACCAGGTTGGGTTATACCAAAGCGTATTGAATTACCGATTGGTAGCGATCTAAATATCACTTGTACCATTGATAAATCATATTTTAGGCTAGCAGAAATTAAAGAAACCTGCAATGTTAGCCAATTATATTTTCGTGCAACAACTGAATTAACGGGACAACAAGAGCATTATTATGATACTGATCAATATATACGACGTATTAATGATACAACAATTGCATTAATGTTAAATAATCTAACGGAACAGGATCGTTTATATTATTGTATGTGTGGTCGAAATGGCATTGAAACGGCGCATGTTTATGTTGGCACTAAACCAAGTAAAATTCAAGATTTCAATTGCACCAGCTATGATTGGGATTATATGTTTTGTAATTTTACAACGCCAAAGAATAGCATTATAACGAAACATAATGTTAGCTTCTCAACGCAACGTAATTCAAGTTATCGATATTTTATCGATTGCAATTTTGATGCATCGCCAATTGTTAATTGCAATATTACAAATGAATTATACAAAAAATTTAATGAACGTTATTATTTTCGTGTCGATTCTTGGAATATATTGGGCACTGAGACCCAACAAATTGAAATTGATAATGTTGAACGTATGATCTTGGCACGTCCTGGACAAAATTTAGTTATGCTTAATGTAACAAAAGATTCTATATGTTTATCCTGGGAAATGCTTAAACGTGGCAATTATATTGGCGGTGTCGTTTGGCGTGTTCATGTTACACCCGAAAATTTCTCAACCATTATTCGCCCAATGTGGCGCAATAGTTCTTCAGCTGTAAATGATACACTTTGTCTTACGGAATTGCCATATGCTGGTTATAAATATCTATTGGAATTGCGTGTACGAAATAATAAAACAAAGTCACGTTGGAGTCAACCATTATATTATCATTTTCGTACAACATCGGAACGTCCAGATCGTCCTCCACGTGTCACCAATGGTAGTTTCTATGTATCATCCGATGAACAATTGACCGTCTATTGGGAACAATTGGATAAACAGGAATTGAATGGCGATCATTTTAATTATATCATTAGTGAATATCGTCAAAATGGCACATTAATGTAAGTTTCTTCTATATACGATTATTATGTATATAAATTATTCAAAGTTCAATTTCTATATAGAAATACGCAGTAGATACTTTAGACCTCGTACTCTTTTTTTTTATACTCGTCAATTTGGCCAGGCATGACAAAGTCCCAAAAAATATATACATATGTATATTCTTGATCAGCAGCGATGGTCGGTCTGTTTATTTTTTCTGACTATCAATCTATCTGCATAAATATATACTTATCATTGATGCAGAGATATATCGAAAACCAGAGCATCGAATCATTATATATATATAGCTGCTTATTTGCATTTTGGACTTATAATCTGTAAAATCTTATTGCATGTGTTTCAAAATTTATTCAATTCAATATATATATATATATAGCTGCCATAGGGGAAACAATCAGTTGAAAATAAAAGACTTTATTAATTGTCGAGCTATACGGCTGAAAACTTATAACATGTACGGTCTTACAGTATATCAATTTTGTTCAAATCGGAAAACTGCTATATCCTATAGTCGACATAAATACATTATCAGTCTAAAGTTGATTTTTTGCTATGAAGGAAATATAGTTCGTTGTAGCTTACAAGAAAACTGTATGAAAACTTTGCCACAAAAGATAATTATGCTTTCCTATCTATATACTACATTTTCTTTATCTTTTTATTGGGTTTTTCATGGGTTTTTTTATTTTTTATTTTTTGCCTACTTTTTGACTTATAGCATTGCAATTTCCTTTCTTTATTTCAACATATTGAATAAATATACATTTTAGCTGACTTTTAAAATTTTTGTTTAATATATCTGTGGAATTTTTTACTATGGAATAGATTCAAAATTCTGATAAATTTTGTTAAATACAGTATGTTTTTTACAGTTTTTTATTTTTATCATAAAGAAAAGAAAATAACTAAGAATTCAATAAATTAATAATTGAAACTCTTTGAAGTTTCAATTTCAAAATTTACAGTCAACGAACGTTTCATATGAAATTTGCCAACACATGTTCGGTAACTGTAGCCGAATTGTATATACACTATATATATATAAGATCTGTCTGTCTATGTGTGTGTGTGATTTGTTAACTTTAATTAGATTTCACTATAGCTTAATTTACAGTTTTGTTATTGATGCCATTATGATTACCATTTAACGCGAAAGCATTAATTTATTTGTGTTCCATTAGATTTCCAGGTAAAGAAACAAAAATAAAATAACAAACTTTTGCTGACGTTTATTATCATATCACATCATATCATATCACAATAATATATAGTGTAAACGTTTTCAATAGACAATCAAATTGAGTGACTATTTGTGTATGTATGTATGTGTGTGTGTGTGTGTGTGTGTGTGTGTGTAGATTTCTTTGATTTCGACTTATGACTTCTGTTCTGCCTAATTTTGATAGCAAAAAAAAAAGTCGAAGGCGACACAAAAAAAAGGCAAAGTTAGAGTAGCAGCATGACAGGCAAATAGACTGAAAGACAGACGAACAGACAGATGCACAGACTGAGAGACAGATGAGCAGACTGAGAGACAGACCAATGAATTGACAGAGAGACAGAGAGACAGATAAACAGACAGAGAGACAAGTAGATTGACAGACAGACAGACAGCAGTAGCAAAATATCAGTTCAGATTCTATATTAATACAACAATTTGCAAGTTTTTCACATGCACAACTTTGCACACACACTAACACACATACACACACACACACACACACATGCTGTAGCATTTACACTTGTCTACATATGAATTTCTTGAAAATTGTTTATTTTTAAAAATTCCTTGAATTTCTTTTGTATGTTGTTAGCAATTCCGTTGCTCTTCTTTTTGCCGCCTTGCTTCTCTTGCTATCTTCGCGCGCTTTTTTTTTCTGTCTCTCTCTCTTTCTCTCTTTCGCTGATTTAAGAATAAGAAATGCGCTTAATAATGTAATTGAAAATAAACATATGGACCTGCTCACACACACAGATGTATTGTGCGACATAGATCAAAATTAGTAGAAATTGCAGGCTTTGGGAAAAAAAAAACGTTGCACGAACCAATTAAAACGAAAGCTTGAGAAATGTTTTTCTTTCTTTCTACTGTCATTTATTTCTTTTTCTTTTAAATTTTTTTTTTTTTTTTTTTTACAGTTAAATTTTAAATTTTGAAAAATATTTTGAATAATTTGTTGTTTTTGTTGCTTTTATAAGCAATAATTCAATATGTGTATCGCTACACTTGAGTGTTTACTGTACTTCAATATACATGTGTGTAGGAGTAAATGTACTTGTTGTGCTGCCTTTGCCTGTGCTTGTGCTTGGATTATATTGCAGTCCGTTGAGCAAATTCTCGGTAGGGAAATCTTCGATTCATCGTATTTTTACAGTCTTGTTTTTCTTTTGCTTGTATTTTTTTTTTTTTAGATGGAAATATTTTTCTCAATTCAACATAAAAACATATTTAAAAAAAAAATACAATAAATAAACAGATTTCTCGCATTTTTCTCGAAAAAAAAAAAAAAAATTTATGGAATTTAAGAAAAATTTATAGCGAAAAAAAAAATAAAATGTATCTCGTAATAAACATAATTAAACGTAATAAACTTTTGCATGTTGGTTTTGGTCGAATTTCGAATATATTGGCAGAACGAGAGAGAGAGATATTTGTTATCGATAAATTTGAATATTGATAAATTGAATAAATTAAATTAATAATTTATAATATTCGATATTCTGGAATATGGATTGTTTATAATAATCGATAATTTGCATTATCGACAATCGATAATCTGCATTATCGACAATCGATATTTATTATCGACACATAAATTGTATTGCAATTTTTTTTTTCACTGTATTCTGGTTTTATGCTGAACTATTTTTACTATCCAGATTCTATCGATAATTGCTATTAGATGCTATCAGATAAATTTGAATATCGATAAATTTGTGAAATTCATTTATAATATCGATATTCTTGAATATGAATTGTTTATAATATTGATTAATTGAATGGTCGATAATTTGGATTATCGACAATCGATATTTATTATCGATTAGTAATTGCGTTGCAATTTAATTCTATGCTGATTTTATGCATATCTATTTTTCTATCTAATTTCTATCGATAGATTTACTATCGATAATTGCTACTAGATGCTATCAGATAAATTTGAATATCGATAAATTTGTGAAATTCATTTATAATATCGATATTCTGGAATATAATATTGATAATTATTGATATAATATTGATCAATTAAATTATCGATAATTTGCATTATCGACAATCGATATTTATTATCGACTAGTAATTGCGTTGCAATTTAATTCTATGCTAATTTTATGCATATCTATTTTTACTATCTACTTTCTATAGATAGATTTACTATCGGTAATTGATATTAAATTTTTTTTTTTTTGCTTTATTCTTTATTAATCGTATTACAAAATTGCGTATCGAGTTGCGTATCGAGTTAAGTTTTGTTTTGTATTTTGAGTTGATTGTTGCAGATAACATTCATACATATATCGATAACGATAAGCTTGAAGTATATCATATATATCATATATCGAATATCATATATCGAATATATTGTAATTGTTGTCGATGTTGCGCTTCTTGTTCTTGCTTATTGTTGTGTTTGTTTTTGTTGCTGTTGTAGTTGTTGCTGTTGTTGTTGTGATTGTTGATGTTGTTGTGCCTGTTGTTGTTTTTATAGCTGTCGTTGTTGTAATTGTTGTATCTCTTGATATATCTCTTCCAGCTCTTGATGTATTTGTTGTAGCTCTAATTGCTGACGATCCTGATGCTCCTGTTGTAGTCGTCGCTGTCGTCGTTGTAGCTGCTGTTCACGACGTTGGTTCTGCTGCTGTTGTCGCTGTTGTTCGTGTTGTTGTTCGTGTTGGTGCTGCTGTTGTTGTTGATGATGGAACAATCCTAGTGGATAACGACCCTGAGGATCACGAGGCTGAATTCGATAACGACTCCGATCAGTATCGATAACAATTGTCTTGGTACAAATATCATAGAATGTACGATTATTTCGAAAGAATATCAATACAATACAAATGGGAAAGACAAATGCCATTATCAAATTCTTAACAAATGCACGAACAAATGAACGTATGAAACTTGGAGTTTCCATTGGATAAATGAAGACACGTATCGGTTGACGGCGTTGCGATTGAAATAGAACATGATGTCGTAAAGGTGGCGCCTGTGCTAGCACAACAACAGCTTCCGAATAAACGATACGTAATTTCATAAACATTTTTCCAGGTGTTGAACCATTAAAGAAACGCGTCCAGAAACATTCATAGAGGCAAACGAATATTTTGATGAATAATTCTATTTTCAATAGATCAATTGGCAATGTTAAATAATCCATTGAGAAATTCATAATATTGAATAGATCAAAAAGTTGCTCATGTTGTCCTCCTTGCTGTTGTTGCTGCTGCTGCTGTTGTTGTTGTTGTTGTTCTTGTTGTAGCTGCTGATGGGGATGTAGCAATAAATTATGCTGCTGTAATCGTTGCTGTTCCTGCGATTCTTTATGTTGTTGCAATATATCACTGTCAAAGATATCGAATAATATAATGGTCAAAATGAATTTCAATATGAATAATATGAATATATCAATGGCTTCAGCGACAGCACGTTTCCAGAATGGTGCCAATATTGCATGGGAGCAGCCAATGCGATGAATTATATCACGTTGCTGTCGTTCACTTAAAATGCGAAAGCTACTAAAATTTCGACGTACTGCTGCTGCTTCTTCTGCTGTTGCTGTTGCGTCGACAGTTTCAGCTGCTGCTCGAGGTGCTGCTACAGGTGTTGGTGTTGCAACTCCCACTGGTGCTGCTGCTGCTGCTGCTGTTCCTGCATTTGTTGACGTTTCATTCAATTGTTGCTGCAGCTGCTGCTCTTGTTGCAATTGTAGATATTCAGAATAGCTACGCATTTGCTCTTCTGTCAATGCTATCGGCACTGGCCATAGAAATTGACCAGCATCTTCAATCCATATAGCGCATGATGTATAGCATAGATCTACAACTGCCGCTTGTTGTTGTTGCTGTTGTTGTTGTTGTTGCTGTTGTTGCTGCTGCTGCATTGATTCTTTGGCCCATAGCTCTAGGCTGGCAAAGTAAGCTTCTTTTGTTGTCATTTCATTCTTTTGCTCATTTTGCTGCTCTTTCTCAGTCTCTGCTGTTTCTTCTGTCTTCTTATTCGCTGCGTTTAGTAGATTCTGCGCTACATTCTGCTCATCATTCTTCGCCTCATTCTTTACATCATTCTTTTCATTGTTTTTCTTCTCCATTTTTTACTTGCACTACTTTTTCTCACGTTCACAATTTGTTTTCAAGTTTTCAAAGTTTTCAGTTTTAAATTTTTTTTTTCGATTTTCCGCTTTAATTTAATTTTCAGTTTTTTTTTTTTTTTAATTTACGATATATAATATTTATTTATTTTTTTATGCTATTTTTACGTTTCTATAAAATTGAAGCAAAAATAAAAAAAAATTTGTAAATCTGTATTATTATTATTATTATTTTTTTTACTTAAGATGTTGTAGTGCCGACATTCTATATCGTTCTAATGTCTGGCAGTTATCAACACAGCAGCGAGGAGAGTTTAATAACTTTGAAAGTATTTTCAATGATAATTTGTTTTTAATTTATATTTTAACAGGAACAGAAATTGTGAATTTTTCTTTATTTATTTATTTATTTTTTATTTTTTTTTGCTATTTTTATATCTCCTTGCGATGTCTATATATACATATGTATATTTTAGATAGAAGTTTGTAACGCCTCTTAGGAGGTGTGGCAGAACCAACAAAGTATACTATATATATATTTCTGATCAGCATCGATAGCAGGATACAAATATACATCTATGTACTCTATACCTACGTCTGTCCGTCTGTTACAACCCAACTTTGTCCATAAGCTGTAAATAAGTCGAAACTGTCACTCGGATCGGATCATTATATCATATAGCTGCGATAGGAACATTTAAATGAAAATTGAGTTTCTCTTGTAAGAACAGTTTGTCCTCTAAAAACTCCAAGGATATGAAATCTTTGGAAAATAAAAATAATATTTGGTTTTTAATAATTTTAATAAAAATTTACAGACTTTTTTTTTTTTATTAATTAAATTATTAAATTAAATTATTATTAAATTCTCGTTACCACTAAAAAAGTGCAAAAAAAAAAAATGCAGATGATGTCAAAGCGAAACATGATAAAATCAACAAATTTTTACTATGAAATACCAGGAGAACAGCAAGCATAAAGCTCTGTTAATTTACATAATATTATTCATTTACATAAATCTGTTTATATTTCAATAAAATTTTAACGCTCAAGTGCTAATTTTTATACCAACAAACTAGTAAGAAAGTCATGTATTTAGTAAATTTTATAGTTATATTATTCATATAATATTTATATATTTATTTCTATATCATCTTCAGTTAAATGCTGTTACTTTTTATACCTACAAAACTAGTGATAATGTCATGTATATTAATTAATTCCATAATTTCTTTTATTTTTCTCCACAGTGATCCCTCGAAAGTAAAAGTTGATACGAATTCAGCAACAATTGAAAATTGGCGTCCAAATGCAAGTCATGAGCTATTAATACGTAGTAGCAATGAAGTTGCCGCATCCATTGAGGCAAGTCGTCTCATAATACCATCAATGAGTAATGAAGATACACGTATGCGTAAACCAAAAACAATACGTAGTGTCTATCATTCAATTAATTCAAGTTATACATTAAGCTGGAAGGCACCCGAAAATATAACCGATATAATTAATTATACAGTCTTTTGGTGTAATTCAAAGCCAGCATTGCAATCGAAATGCAATGGTTCGATACATTTTGAGCATGTATCGGCCGATCAACAGCAATTTACAACGAAAAGTTATCAACCGATATCCTTAAATATGGCTGTATCCGCTAATTATATTAATCGTAATACTGGAATGCATTGGATGAGTTGTTCACGTGATGTATCCGATGATTTAGCTAAAATGGAACCAATTATTGAAGATGTAACAAATTCATCATTATCAATTAAATGGAGTACCGAACGTGTGTGTCCAGCTATATTATCTGGTTATAATTTAACATATTGTCAACGTTCAGCCGATAAAACAGATAATTGTACAACAAAAGTTTTAGATCCAAATTCTATTGATTATACGATAAATAATTTAGAACCATATACATTTTATAGTGTTAAAATGTTTATGTATTCTAGTTCACGTGCTAGTAAATATAGTGATGAGCTTATTAATCGTACTGGCGAAGCAGCACCAAGTCAACCCCGACAATTGCAATATCAAAATGTTACAAATAGTAGCGTAATATTAACATGGAAGCCACCATTAAAAGCAAATGGTGTTGTACGTGCATATGAAGGTATTGTTCAGCATGATAATAAAACGGATTATTTTAAAGTAGCAGCATCAACAGATGAATTAATTGATAAAGAGAAATTAGTTATCTATGAGTTAGGAAATTTAACGGCATATACACAATATGAGATTAGTATACGTGCACGTACACTCTATAGCTCAGAGCCAAGTATTGTTCGACGTTTTCGTACTGCTGTTGGTGGTAAGTTGAAGTTAACTCCAACTCTTATAACATTTACTAAAGATTCTTTCTCTCTCTCTCTATTTTGCAGTTCCTTCCCAGCCAATTTTATTACGTGTCGATAATGTACAACAGACAACATCCTTGGAATGGACAAAACCAACACGTTCAGCTGGACGTTTAGAATATTATGAAGTATCAATTAGTGAACGTGATGCAAATAATACATTAATTAGCAGCCATTCTAGTTATATTGCAATTGAACAGAATCGTTCATGTATTATGACAACTCCTGTTTGTACATCAATGCATCGTTTTCATTATCGTGTACGTGCTGTTAATGCTGAGCAATTATCTAATTTTGATGTATTATTAATGAATGAACCATTTGGTTGGTTACAACATGGCTATTCGGCATCATCAACATCATCAATGTCACAATCGCAACAATGTGTTGCACAAATGCCATTAAATGGTACAGCATGGCAACAATTGATATTATATCAGAATGAGACATTATATCGTTTACATAAATCAAATTGGGCAACGCATGAAGTTAGCTGTTCACCGGATCGTAGTAATGCTAAAATGTTAATACATGCTGTTGAAAGTATTATATTAATAATAATAATATTGGTTGCATGCAATGTTGGCTATCGTAAATATCAAAAAATGTCTGATATTGATTTAGTTTTGCCACCGGGAATTATGGAAACATTAAAGAAACCAATTGAAAACGGTGCCATAGGATTGCATATTGTTGATGGTGGCAATGGTGGTGGTGGTGCTAATGGTGTTGGTGGCATCATTTGTACACGTATCGATGTAACACAGCATGATTTGATGCCACATGATTTTAGTAGCAGTGGCAATGAAAGTTCTAAATTATTATTGGCCAATAATAGTTCAAGTAATGGTTGTGGCAGTGGCGGCGGTGGCAATGGCAATGGCAATGGTAGCAATGATGCTGGTGGTGGTGTTATTATTGGTGGTGCTACAATTGATAGTGGTGTTGGCTATGAGGATCATCATCATTTGCATCATCATAATCATCTAGATAATGATCATGATGCTGCAATGCCAGCATTGGGTATATATATGCCAATGAGTGAGAATCTATTATTGGATGATGAAAGTCAATCAACATTATCAACATTATCAGCATTGGAACAACAACAACAGCAACAACAACAAATAGCGGAAATGCAAGCAAATCGAAATACTGCTGGTATTGGAGCAGGATCAGCTGTAGCTGCTGCTGGCAATGCTGGCTATATAAAACCAACACAGATGAAGAATTGGTCAAACGCTGCGCTGCCCATGAGTGGTTATGTGCCCGTTCAAATATTGCAAGCAGCACGCAATAATACAGCAGCCGGAATTGGAGTTGGAGCTGGTGTAGCACAGCAGCCGGCAACACAATTAACAATGCCAGCAGCAACACAAATGCATTTGCTTAACAGCAGCAATTATGTGCAGGCATCTGATCTGCATAAATTGAAGCCGCCAATGTCTGTAATGCCAGCATCAGTAGCAGCAACAACAAACTTGCCACCAACAGCAGCAGCAGCAGCAGCTGGAGGAGGAGGAGGAGGTGGAATGCCAGTTGCAATTGCAGCTATGCAACCATTAGTAAATAATTTTGGCTATACGGCCATGGAGCAATTGCAACGTAACGGTTTAATGAAGCCAACAGCTGCAACAGCTGGTGGTGCTATCACACATACACAGCTGCAACAGTTGCAGCCATTAAATGGACAAAATCATCGATTGCAGCCGAATATTGGAGGCTATGTAACTCCACAGGATCTTAATGCCATAGCACATAATCGTCATATGCTCTAAAAAGTTCAACTGGCGAGTTAGAGACAGAGACAGAGAAAGAGAGAGAGACACACACACACTGACACAGAGAAAGAGAGAGAGAAAGAAAAGAAATAGAAGAATCCTGATTCGAATTCTGAAACGCGAGACGCGGGACGCGAATGAATCATTCGCATTGTGCAGCTACATTTTTGCCTTCCAACACACACACACATAAACAAAGAGACACAAAATTCAGCTCATTGGAACACATACACTCGCTCATACAAACACACACACACACAGACACAGTCATATACTCTTTGTATTTGTATTTTTAATTTGTACCTTTTTTTATATTAATTTATATAACTGCAAAAAAAGTATTTCTTTATCTAATATCTATATATGCTATACATATGTTTATATATATACATATGTTTATATATATATATATGTATATATATATATATCATTATATATATAAATATAATTATGCCTACATAATTTTGAATATGTAAAACGATGCAAAATGCAGATAAGGAATTAAATATACAATAATATTTAAATTTAAATAACAAAAAAAAATATATATATATACATATAAAATTAAAAATACTTTAATTATTATTACAATTTAATTCAAATTGTTTTTCTTTAGCGCCAATCTGATCGTGCGAAAGTAAGAGAGAGAGAGAGAGAGAGAGAGAGAGATACAACAGATTACAACTGATGCAATTAATAGTCTAGAAATTGTTTATAGCAATCATGTGATGATTTTATTTTTTTTTTTTTTTTTTTTTTTTGCCCACTGTGAATTATTAATCGGCCTTCACTATGGCGCTAACAAGTCAATGAATTGTGAAATATTGTTATTTCAATATCCTTGCAATCAGTTTAATTTAGATTTGTCAATGACATTAAACTGCCATTTTTTGTTTTTAATTAATGAAAAATTCCATAGATGTCGCCAAAGTGCTTTAACAGCTGTTCTCTTTGTATATCGATAATAAAAGTCGATATTTATCTTATATAAAAATTAGCATCTAACAGATGGCGCCACATTGTATCCCCCTTGTTTTATGTACATCACAACGAAGGTTCGTTTTTATATCGAAACATACTAGAAAGTCTAATAGATGGCGCCAATATTCGACATCAACAACAATTTCATTGCTTATGGAAACACAAGAAAAACGACAGTAAACAAAACAATAGATAACCTTAAATTGTTGGGTGGCAATGCAAAAAGGCCTATTCCCGAAATAATTGAAGAAATATTTATTTTGTTATTATTTATAATTAATTTGTATTTTATTTAGAATTGACAATATAAATTCTACTGAAAAGTTAATGTCATGGGATCAATATTAATTGTTGTACATCCCACAAACAATCAGAAAAAATATTAAAATGCATTGGAAAAATTCAACATAATTAATTAACATTTTAATCTTTAATATTGAACAAAAATTCTCTTGAAATTTGCGTTAATATTATTTTTTTTTTTTTAATTGCACATGTTATGGTATTATTATATACTCTTACAATTTTTGAAAGTGTTGAAGGACACAGAATGTAGCAAAACAAAAAAAAAAAAAAAAAAAAAAACCAATGTTAGTCTATGGGATCGTCGGATATAGTCGAGTCTACTTACCTTAAAAGGTCTATAACGTCTTATTATAGGCTATTACAAAGACATTATACATTTATAAGTGCAGCTGACACTGACTGAGAATTTTTTTATACATGACTTTCCACTTATGGCAGTTATATATAGAACAGAGAAATATATGGTTTGATATGATGCACGGATGCATTGTAAACTAAGTTTAAAGATTTAAAATACATGTGTTTTAAATTCAAGTATTGCTAGCGTATGGAATAGTTGGCGTTACGAAAATCATTTCATTTGCGCTGATTTCATAACTGTGTAAGAATTATACATATACATATATATATGTATATATGTATATAAATATGTGTATATGATTATGTTGGTAATGATAGGGCGTCAGCCATAAAACGATTATTGAACTATACATTTTTTCTGATTTCTTCTTAAATTTTATGGAAATCACAAATAAATAATAAATATATAGTAATAAATAAAAATGGGTTTTCTCAAAATGAATTGTTTTTTATTTGCTTATTTTTTTATGTGCGTACATGACATTTTTATATATGTTTTCATTATGCATATAGTATGTATATATATGCATGACTTTATTTATTTATATTTATATGTGTTTGTGTTTGTTGTTTTTTTATTTTTATTTTAAAAGTACATATATTGATGGTAAGAAATATTAACATTTTTTTAGATATGTTAGCAACAAAATAAATAATATAGAAAAAAACATAAAAAAATTGTAATTATGTATATAAATAAATAAGATTTTAATAATAATAATAATAATAATTATTATTACTATAAATATTTATATACATTCTGAGAATTTTACGCTCGCATGAAATTATTAATATACGCAACAAATAGAGTGTTTGGTCCAGTATAACACTTGACTTGAATCGTGTCGGTTTCGAAATGTCGAGCTGCGACAGCTAAAAAAAAAAAAAAAAAAAAAAAATATATATATATATATATGTGCGTATTATCCGCTTATCACTACACACACACACACACACACACACACACATGAACTATAAGCGAAATAAAAACAAAAAACAAAAACAAATGTTTCCCGTATACGATTTGAAACACTTTCATTTTGCTGTTGCACTTGTGATTGTTGTGGCTGTAGCATTTTCTAATAATTATTGTACAGCAGTTGAAAATAATATAATTATTTATAATAATATTAATAATAATAATAATATAATTATTTATAATAATACAAATATTTATAATGTGAAGAAAATGACAAGTCGTGAACATTTCTTTATGAATGTATCAAAAAATAATTTACGTGCTAATGATAATTATGAAATTAATTGTTGGACCGATAATCATATGCATATTGATGAATTATGTGGTAAAAATCAATTAATGATCATTAATGAAAATAGACCACATGAGATATTACCAGCATGCAATTATTCCAATAATAATAATAATGGAATCTGTGTTCATATTTCAAATGCTGAACCAAAACATCAACGTGATTATGGCTTTAAATGTATGTGCAATAATCGAACGATTAAAATTGCATATTTTCCTGTGGGTGTACAATTACAGGTTAAGGATTTTGATTGTCAATTTCTTGATTTGAGACCAGAACCAATGATATGTAAATTTACAAAGCCAACATTAAATTATTCTGTCGATTCAAATGTAACATATCAATTATTTTATAATTCAAATAAAACACCAATAAATTGTAATATAGGAACGGATACAACGCCAGATGTTATATGTCAAATCAATAGTGATGATTATAGTAAATTTAATGAAAAACATGAATTTATATTACATATGAAAGATATTATTGATGTACAGGAACAAAAATTTAAACGTAAACGATTTGATTGTATTACATTGCCACGTCCAGGATTACGGAATGTTATTATTATACCAACAAATAATTCTGTATGCTTTGAATGGCATACGGGAACATCAAATTCGGATAACAATATTAATTTCGATTGGAATGTTAGTTTGAATGAATCGCAAATAAAATTTAATTGGACATCAAGACCGATTAATTCATCATTTAAAGAATCATATTGTTTAACAGGATTACCATATCCATATCATAATTATACATTATATGCTAAACGACGTTATAATACACAATCATCCCATTGGAGTGATGTCTATATACAAACAGTACAAACAAATCCAACAATACCCAAGCGTCCGCCTATTGTCTGGCCTGGTGGTTATCAGTTGATCCCAAGTGATCCTCAAGAGTTTCGTATCTATTGGGAACAATTGGATATTTTAGAATACAATGGACCAAATTTTACATATAATGTCAACGTTTACAATACACACGATTACAATAAAATACAGTAAGTTCATATTGAACTATAATATGCTGGTTAAATAGCAATTACAATTTGCAGTGATATGGCAACTCTGGTTAAATTTTTTGATTGCACGCTACTTGAAGATCACTTTAAACTTAATGTTAGCTAACTAAAGTTTAAGTTTCTGTTAAATTCCGTGTTAAGCATTATGCTACACTTAATGTTAGTCAGAAAACTGTTTAATTTTTGATGATACGGCAACGCTGTATAGATCTACGAAACTTAATAGATTCACGTAAAGATAATATGTAGCTTTAACAGTTAACATTGCAATGATATATGGCAGGTCTGTGTCAGAAAATTTTGATATTCTCCAAAATATTCAAAGGGTTTTCTTTAATTTCATGTTATGAATTATGAAGATATGTGATCCTCAATCGATATTCATCTAATCTAATATTTCTCTTTATTTACATTTCAGAAACTTGGATATTAAAGTAGAAACAAATATGGCAATTATAAAAAACTTGAAAATATCATCCGATGCATACGAGATAAGAATCTATAGTCAAAATGATATTGGGCTATCGTTAAACTATAGCAAAATTTGGATACCAAGTCTAATGGAATTTGAGAAGCGAGTACCAATACATTTCGATCTGAATAAGCAAAAACATCAAATTAGTTGGACAGAACCAGAAGATAATAATGATCTACAGGGCTATACGATATATTGGTGTAAAGCGAATGTTACGGATCGTAGTAAATGCAGTAACTTGGAAATGATTAAAACAAAAGTTTTTTCCGGTTCGAAAAACTATTACGAAAATGATATGATAACAGATGATTCTTACGAATGGGCTGTATCGGCAAATTATATTTATATGTCGGGTGGTTTAATGTGGCGTCTACAAAGTCCTAAGCGCATCATCCAAAATAATACAATGCATAGTATTGAGGGAATTGTCGCATTACTTGTACTCGCAAGTTGTATATATCTGTGTGTTCTGAAACTGAAACGATGTGCCGATTTTGATGTTGAACTGCCGCCTGGATTAATTCCAACGTTTTCTCCTGTGCCCGGAGAAAACCCAATAATTTCAGAGTCGCCACTAAAATCAACATTTAATAAAAATATTGAGGAACCAACAAAAGAAATGGAAACAATTGAACCACTCTTAGATTCCAATATTTATTCAAATCCAATGCCATTATTCGATTCAACTGTCTATATGGAACCAATACATCGATATCGCAATCGAAATATTCCTTTGGAATCAAATGTTTCATCGAATCCAATTCCACTTTACGATTTCGTTGATCTATTTAAAAATCCCAATAAATATATCGATATCAGTTTTCATACACATCCGAAACAAGATGAAAATAATGAAGAACTGACAGAATTGAAAGAAATTGACACTACACTGATGAAACAATCAGTTGATATTCCATATACAAATCCGATAGGATTATTTAGTCGAAATCTACTTACAGATACCAATAATTATTTAAGTATGATTCCCCCAACAGTTCCAGAGAACACGAATCCATGTGATTATGTAACAATGCAAACGCCAACTGATCCTTCATCTAAGCCATCGCTACCGCCATCGTCATCGCCACCTCCACCGCCTGCGTCTTCACCACCATCCGAGCAAACGATACTGAATCTCGATTATGTACAGCCAACGACAATAAATAGATAAAATATTGTAGAATGCATAGACTAAATAGATACTACGTATATCAAGTAATTCTCAATTTTATTCCTATATCC
The DNA here is from genome assembly GCA_037044475.1 of Zaprionus obscuricornis. Classification (NCBI taxonomy): domain Eukaryota; kingdom Metazoa; phylum Arthropoda; class Insecta; order Diptera; family Drosophilidae; genus Zaprionus; species Zaprionus obscuricornis. Next base: position 161,240 of record JBAMBR010003938.1, read on the forward strand.
GTTAGCTATGAGATTCAAAAACTGTTAGATCTTTTCTACCTCAAGAAGCTCTTAACGAATAATAATCATAAGCATATATATATATATATATATATATATATTTATATTTTTTTTTTTTTTGTGCCATATTGCAACGTAACCATTGTCAAAACAAATTGAATCTCATTTTCGTAACTCTATTTAAGATGCTTACGGGCAATAGATATTTAGGGAATCTTAGCACACTTGAAAATTTCTGTTGAGCAATACGGTAACTGAACCAAGTAGATGTACAGTAAAA
>JBAMBR010003939.1:0-23549 GCA_037044475.1 Zaprionus obscuricornis
AAATAATGTATCGATTTGGGAGGCAGCAATGTCTGTGAGTCCGGGTTGTCAGGATTTTGTAAAGCGTTGCTTTTGGGGCTACTCCGAGTTTCCATGTAATCAAACGCATGAATATCTATCATTTATTCCCACAACTGCATTTCTTGGTCCCTGCTGTTCCTTCAATTATAATCCTCGTAATACTAGCTATGTTCCCTTCTCATCCAATATCTTTGGCATGGATGGTGGTTTGACATTCATTGGTGCCGAAGGTTCTGAACGTAATCTTACCACTGGTCTTATTGTGCTCGTACATCATCCAATGGATTATATAACGGAAACAGCAGCATCTGTTACAATAACAGCACGTTCCGAAAGTTTTGTTGAAGTATCACCAACAGTGCAAACATCATCAACGGAAGTCTTGGAGTTATCCGAGAGTAAGCGTGATTGCCTCATTTCGGATGATCTACAATTGCGCAATTACCGGCAAGCTGCATGCATGTTATCCTGTCAAACGGAAGCCATTGGTAAACGTTGCGGTTGTCATCCATATTTATTGCCAATTGTTAGCCAAAAGTATAAAGAGTGCAATTTAAGCGATACATTCTGCTATTCGGATAACTATGGTAAGTTTGAATGTGGTTGAGCTGAAAGTTTAGGATTTGAGGTAGGGATAGGGTCAAGTTATACCTTTTTCAATGTCATTGTCACGCCACTATGCTGCTGCTACCGCAGTGTCCTTCGTTCTGCTTTGACAGCAAAATGATTCCATATAATTTTTAATATTAAATATTCAAAATGCGTGCAGCATGGAGACGTACGCACAAGGATTTCCTTGGAAATTCAAACTGTTTTCGTCAATTTGCTCTTTACATCATGTTCGCTTTGCTATGCAGCAGCAGTAAGTTGTAAAATAAATTTCAAACTTCAATAAGTAAAGGAAAGCTACAGTCAAGTATGCACGACTATATGATACCCGTTAGCCAAAATAGAAAGGTGACTTCCACAGGCTGAGAGACGAACATTATCTTGAACCAGAATACATGGGATCGGCCATGCTTTATGAGGTCGTTCACATCTCCCTGTTTGCTTTATATGCTTCTACTGCTTTCTCAAAATCATTATACCCTTAGTACCCAATGAGTACCGGGTATAATAAATTAAAAAAATAAAAAGGGAAATAATATGTAATATGAATTATTTAGACAACTTTAAAAGCGTACGCTGTGATCAATGTTTGCCCAATTGCTATGACGTCACATACTCAACGTTATCCTTTAAAACGGATCTGAATTTACATCAGTTTTCTGTTAGCAACTTTTAGTAAGTATTAACTATAATTTTTGCCTTGTTCTTAAATTAATCTTAACTCTATATTTAGTACGCCAGAGCTGCTCAATAATGATAGTTTTGTGTTGCGAGTGTATTTGGCCAAGCAAGTGGTGCCAGTAATACGCAAGGTAACCGTTATGTCTTGGATAGGTCTGCTATGTAAGTATATCACTAATATAACTATATTATAGATATAAATATATATATAATTTTTGCAGCTGATTTGGGCGGCATTTTCAATCTATGTCTGGGACTGAGCATGATTTCTATTGTCGAGTTTATCTATTATTGCACATTTCGATTGTACAAGAATTATCAGCAACAAAAGGCACTGCAGCTAAAGCAGGCATGGAAATAATGCTTCTCTATATATACAACAGATATATATATAAATTTTATATATATTTAAATTTAACTATAAAATATTTAAATATTTATTTTTATTAAATTTATTTTTTCTTCTTGGTTTTCAATGTTTTTTCTTTGGGTGCCTTTCGCTTGGCAGGTGTGGGCGTGACTGTAGGCGTACGTGTTTGCTTCTTTGTCGCTCCATCATCAGCATCAGAATCATCATCATCAGCAGCAGAATCACTATCATCATCATCATCTTCATTGCTGTCATCGCTGTGTGAAAAAGCAAGGAATTTAATATGGAAATTTATCTTGCACTCACAGACACACACACACACACGCATACACACACGCTTGTTATTTGTAAAATTAACTCACCCCACGGTTGGCATTTGATCAAACATATCATCATATTCAGCATCCCGTGGCGTTACTTTCGCCTGTCGCTTGTTTTTCTTCTTATTCAAATTGATTTCCTCGTCTCCATCCACATCCTCTACTGCCGCATCATTTTGTCTGCGTGGCTGCAGCTGCTGTTCGGATAGTTGCCTGATGAGCACTTTTGTTGCCTTTGACTTGACATAGCATTGATAGAGCAGCACTGTGGACTCTGCATCATGCACACGCACATAACGATCCAATGAAGCTGAGCTAAGGTATCTGCCACTCTCATCCAAATGTAAATCGCTGATGCCACCAGTGAATCCTTTGTATGTATGCACATGAGTTTTCATGCGACGCGTATCGAATGCCTGCAGCACCACGTAGAAAATGTGATAAAAATTAATAAATTGTTGTCTCAAATAAGTAGCTCAACATACCTTGAGCACGCCCATTGTGGTGCCAGTATATATATAATTACCACGTGCCACAAGCGTAGCAAAACTCATGCCATGCTCTTCGCTGGCAAAGTGTGTTACCGGACGACGCTGTTTACGTGTATCATAGAGTCTCACATAGCCATATCGTGAGCATGTGGCCAATACATTGGGTCCATCAACAAAACCAATATCACTATCCCAGACGGGCACCTCCAATTGCAGATAATCATTGGGTAAATTCTTGGAATTGAAGATTTGTTTACCATCCGCGCTTAGATCGTAAACTTTAAGATTATTCTGACGTCCTTTGCCACCAGTGGCAACAATATTTCTAGCTGTCAAGCATTGCCGCAGATGATCCATATGATCACCAGATGTGGCAAGGATTTTAGCCTTCGTATTCTCATTTTTCTCCTCATCATCATCATCATCATCATTCTCTTCCACAGCCTCAAGCGATACACTTTGTATTTGTCCATTACCAATGCCGGCAATTAAATTATTCTCATAACGCGCCAAACCAACTATTGGCGCTCCACTGAAATTGATGCTACGCGTTGTGACGCCGCCACTAAGGCCAAGCGAATGCAGCTCTGCAATGTTTTTACCACGACCAAGTAAAATTTCAGTTTGTTCCTCATTGCCAAAGGCTAGTGCAGTAACACGCGATTCTTTATCCAAGGCACTCAATTCACTGAGATTCGATTGCGCGTGGGGATTTTGTTCAGCAGCGGGCAGCAGATCTATTTAAACAATTTCAAAAAACAAAAAATATGCTGTGTATAGCAGCAGTATCAGCTGAGAATATTCGTTGACTTACGTTTAAAGGAGCCAGTGTGTGTGCCAATAAATAATTCATGTTTTGCTTTATAATTGGCATTTTTTATATTTGCCGTTGTCCACTTCATGTTTGTTTATTTCGCTGTTTATTTTAATAGAATTTATAAAAAAAAATAAAACAGCTCCGAAAAAAACAAATGCAGCAACACGTGCAGCGCCAAATGTATGTAAGAGAGACAACTATATGCGCACGATAAAAGTTGTACGATAGGCACGCACAGTTATCGATTTTCACTTGAGGAGCTGCAATGCTGCTGTCGTTGATTTGTTATTCTTTATAAATAGCGAAAAAGGAAAGAACAAATTTGTTATCAGTTTTTATTTATTATTTTTTTATTTTATCTATTTGAAATTAATAATAAAAATTTTTTATAGCTCATGTTAGTAAAACGGCATGCTAAAGTGTCAGCACTAACGCTGGAAATCAATCGATTGGCTTTATAAAAACAAACAACTTAATTCAAATGTTTTTTTTAAGTGTTCGTTCTGATTCAGCTGTGAGTGGAACGCATAAAAATTTTCTAGCTATATGCCGAAGAGCAGTCATATCCCAGAACTCCTGTAAATTATTTGATTTATTAACTATTAATGTTTTTGTTTGTATCTATATAACGTACCTTTCAACACAATATGAGTTCCGTCTCCTCAGGATTGTACGTTTCTATATATTGCCTTACCATTCATTCACCACACTAAACGGCAGGATATCCGACGCAATTATATGTAATCATATATTCCCTTCTTCTTGATAAGTTGCTTGTTTATTTAAGGTTTTTAAAATGGAAACAAAGCAAATTATCAAGAAGAAGGGAATATTATGATTGCATATAATTGCGTCGGATATCCTGCCGTTTAGTGTGGTGAATGAATGGTAAGGCAATATATAGAAACGTACAATCCTGAGGAGACGGAACTCATATTGTGTTGAAAGGTACGTTATATAGATACAAACAAAAACATTAATAGTTAATAAATCAAATAATTTACAGGAGTTCTGGGATATGACTGCTCTTCGGCATATAGCTAGAAAATTTTTATGCGTTCCACTCACAGCTGAATCGGAACGAACACTTAAAAAAAACATTTGAATTAAGTTGTTTGTTTTTATAAAGCCAATCGATTGATTTCCAGCGTTAGTGCTGACACTTTAGCATGCCGTTTTACTAACATGAGCTATAAAAAATTTTTATTATTAATTTCAAATAGATAAAATAAAAAAATAAAAAATAAAAACTGATAACAAATTTGTTCTTTCCTTTTTCGCTATTTATAAAGAATAACAAATCAACGACAGCAGCATTGCAGCTCCTCAAGTGAAAATCGATAACTGTGCGTGCCTATCGTACAACTTTTATCGTGCGCATATAGTTGTCTCTCTTACATACATTTGGCGCTGCACGTGTTGCTGCATTTGTTTTTTTCGGAGCTGTTTTATTTTTTTTTATAAATTCTATTAAAATAAACAGCGAAATAAACAAACATGAAGTGGACAACGGCAAATATAAAAAATGCCAATTATAAAGCAAAACATGAATTATTTATTGGCACACACACTGGCTCCTTTAAACGTAAGTCAACGAATATTCTCAGCTGATACTGCTGCTATACACAGCATATTTTTTGTTTTTTGAAATTGTTTAAATAGATCTGCTGCCCGCTGCTGAACAAAATCCCCACGCGCAATCGAATCTCAGTGAATTGAGTGCCTTGGATAAAGAATCACGTGTTACTGCACTAGCCTTTGGCAATGAGGAACAAACTGAAATTTTACTTGGTCGTGGTAAAAACATTGCAGAGCTGCATTCGCTTGGCCTTAGTGGCGGCGTCACAACGCGTAGCATCAATTTCAGTGGAGCGCCAATAGTTGGTTTGGCGCGTTATGAGAATAATTTAATTGCCGGCATTGGTAATGGACAAATACAAAGTGTATCGCTTGAGGCTGTGGAAGAGAATGATGATGATGATGATGATGAGGAGAAAAATGAGAATACGAAGGCTAAAATCCTTGCCACATCTGGTGATCATATGGATCATCTGCGGCAATGCTTGACAGCTAGAAATATTGTTGCCACTGGTGGCAAAGGACGTCAGAATAATCTTAAAGTTTACGATCTAAGCGCGGACGGTAAACAAATCTTCAATTCCAAGAATTTACCCAATGATTATCTGCAATTGGAGGTGCCCGTCTGGGATAGTGATATTGGTTTTGTTGATGGACCCAATGTATTGGCCACATGCTCACGATATGGCTATGTGAGACTCTATGATACACGTAAACAGCGTCGTCCGGTAACACACTTTGCCAGCGAAGAGCATGGCATGAGTTTTGCTACGCTTGTGGCACGTGGTAATTATATATATACTGGCACCACAATGGGCGTGCTCAAGGTATGTTGAGCTACTTATTTGAGACAACAATTTATTAATTTTTATCACATTTTCTACGTGGTGCTGCAGGCATTCGATACGCGTCGCATGAAAACTCATGTGCATACATACAAAGGATTCACTGGTGGCATCAGCGATTTACATTTGGATGAGAGTGGCAGATACCTTAGCTCAGCTTCATTGGATCGTTATGTGCGTGTGCATGATGCAGAGTCCACAGTGCTGCTCTATCAATGCTATGTCAAGTCAAAGGCAACAAAAGTGCTCATCAGGCAACTATCCGAACAGCAGCTGCAGCCACGCAGACAAAATGATGCGGCAGTAGAGGATGTGGATGGAGACGAGGAAATCAATTTGAATAAGAAGAAAAACAAGCGACAGGCGAAAGTAACGCCACGGGATGCTGAATATGATGATATGTTTGATCAAATGCCAACCGTGGGGTGAGTTAATTTTACAAATAACAAGCGTGTGTGTATGCGTGTGTGTGTGTGTGTCTGTGAGTGCAAGATAAATTTCCATATTAAATTCCTTGCTTTTTCACACAGCGATGACAGCAATGAAGATGATGATGATGATAGTGATTCTGCTGCTGATGATGATGATTCTGATGCTGATGATGGAGCGACAAAGAAGCAAACACGTACGCCTACAGTCACGCCCACACCTGCCAAGCGAAAGGCACCCAAAGAAAAAACATTGAAAACCAAGAAGAAAAAATAAATTTAATAAAAATAAATATTTAAATATTTTATAGTTAAATTTAAATATATATAAAATTTATATATATATCTGTTGTATATATAGAGAAGCATTATTTCCATGCCTGCTTTAGCTGCAGTGCCTTTTGTTGCTGATAATTCTTGTACAATCGAAATGTGCAATAATAGATAAACTCGACAATAGAAATCATGCTCAGTCCCAGACATAGATTGAAAATGCCGCCCAAATCAGCTGCAAAAATTATATATATATGTATAAATCTATAATATAGTTATATTAGTGATATACTTACATAGCAGACCTATCCAAGACATAACGGTTACCTTGCGTATTACTGGCACCACTTGCTTGGCCAAATACACTCGCAACACAAAACTATCATTATTGAGCAGCTCTGGCGTACTAAATATAGAGTTAAGATTAATTTAAGAACAAGGCAAAAATTATAGTTAATACTTACTAAAAGTTGCTAACAGAAAACTGATGTAAATTCAGATCCGTTTTAAAGGATAACGTTGAGTATGTGACGTCATAGCAATTGGGCAAACATTGATCACAGCGTACGCTTTTAAAGTTGTCTAAATAATTCATATTACATATTATTTCCCTTTTTATTTTTTTAATTTATTATACCCGGTACTCATTGTGTACTAAGGGTATAATGATTTTGAGAAAGCAGTAGAAGCATATAAAGCCCACAGGGAGATGTGAACGACAACATAAAGCATGGCCGATCCCATATAGCCTGGCTCATGTTCGTCTCTCCGCCTGTGGAAGTCAACTTTCTTTTTGGGTACCAAGTATCATATAGTCGTGCATACTTGACTGTAGCTTTCCTTTACTTATTGAAGTTTGAAATTTATTTTACAACTTACTGCTGCTGCATAGCAAAGCGAACATGATGTAAAGAGCAAATTGACGAAAACAGTTTGAATTTCCAAGGAAATCCTTGTGCGTACGTCTCCATGCTGCACGCATTTTGAATATTTAATATTAAAAATTATATGGAATCATTTTGCTGTCAAAGCAGAACGAAGGACACTGCGGTAGCAGCAGCATAGTGGCGTGACAATGACATTGAAAAAGGTATAACTTGACCCTATCCCTACCTCAAATCCTAAACTTTCAGCTCAACCACATTCAAACTTACCATAGTTATCCGAATAGCAGAATGTATCGCTTAAATTGCACTCTTTATACTTTTGGCTAACAATTGGCAATAAATATGGATGACAACCGCAACGTTTACCAATGGCTTCCGTTTGACAGGATAACATGCATGCAGCTTGCCGGTAATTGCGCAATTGTAGATCATCCGAAATGAGGCAATCACGCTTACTCTCGGATAACTCCAAGACTTCCGTTGATGATGTTTGCACTGTTGGTGATACTTCAACAAAACTTTCGGAACGTGCTGTTATTGTAACAGATGCTGCTGTTTCCGTTATATAATCCATTGGATGATGTACGAGCACAATAAGACCAGTGGTAAGATTACGTTCAGAACCTTCGGCACCAATGAATGTCAAACCACCATCCATGCCAAAGATATTGGATGAGAAGGGAACATAGCTAGTATTACGAGGATTATAATTGAAGGAACAGCAGGGACCAAGAAATGCAGTTGTGGGAATAAATGATAGATATTCATGCGTTTGATTACATGGAAACTCGGAGTAGCCCCAAAAGCAACGCTTTACAAAATCCTGACAACCCGGACTCACAGACATTGCTGCCTCCCAAATCGATACATTATTTAGACGTAGCACAGCATCGGTAACTTTGTAACTTTCATGTGAGGGCGGCACAAATGCTTGATCCGTAAATGCATTGAGAAACTCAAAGCCAGCAGCGACATCGTCTATATTATATTCGGGTGGAATTTTGCTGAAAGGATTAAAGTATGAAACAAGCTTTGAAAATAGATTTATTCAAGTTTCACTTACAGTGTGCGCACATAACGTGCTACACGTTCCGTATTTACAGCCTTAGGACTGCAGATAGTTACACCGGGAAAGGCAACATCCGTAATTGATAAATCATTCGATATTGTATTCAAAATTGGATACGAATAGAACTTTAGCCAAAGCAACAGTGTTAAATAGATGCTCAAAAATAGCAGTTGTACCAATACCGTAGACCAGATAATTCTACGATGATAATAACATTAAATTACATCGGATATTCTTCATATTTAGCTAAAACTTACCTGGACAAACCATGTGTGCGATTACGTCGCAATAGCCACATGCCACTCACCTTGGTGCGTTCCGTGTACTCCCAGAAAGTATTTGCCACTGCCGCACGCAACGGATGACTTCTCCAATGATGCAACAATCGATATCGCCATTTTTTTGCTGTTGCCGTTGCTAATGGGCTTCTCTTCGTTGGCCACTTGACGTTCTGAGCCATTTGGTAGTATTCAAATACTTAACGAGGTGTGACGCACGCTTTTATAGGACCGATGATGATGAAGCAGTAGAAGAAGAAGAAGCTAAGAAATTTATTGAAAGAGAATAGTACATGCTTTCTATTTTAGTGTCTAATATTAACAACTAATTGAGTTTCTCTAATTTGTACAAGTTCGAACAAGTTTTTGTCACTTGTCATCACATTAATTCTAATTAATGCATATTAATGTCTTTTTTTCTATTTGAGGTTAGGGCTGAATGGGAAATAAATTGAATTCCAGTTGAAAACTTTTCAAATGCGTAAAACTTTTTAAGATTAGAGAGACGTAGGAGAGAAGAAAAAGAGTCATAGAGAGAGAAAGAAGAAGTAGATTTACAATGGGATATGCTCAGATTAAGTGAAAATAATATATAAAAATTTAGCTGAAAAGTGAAGGAAATTGAGCAGAACAAATTTCACTTTGAAATTTTTATTGTTATACTCGGTGCCCATTGGGTACCAAGAGTATATTGGGTTAGTGACAGTAGCAAATGTATGTAACACCCATAAGGAGGCGCTGGCCGACCCATAAAGTATATATATTCTTACTCAGGATCAACAGACGAGTCGATTGGAGCATGTCCGTCTGTACGTCCGTATGAACACACAGATCTCGGAGACTATAAGAGCTAGAGACTTCATTTGCAATGTGCTTGTAGTGTTTGCAGGCAGATGAAGTTTATTTTGTATTTTCACCACGCCCCCTTCCGCCTCCACAAATCGATAAAAACGATTTTAAGCACACCCCAAGCTACAGTACTGAATATGTTTATCTGGGGACGTTGTGTAAAAATTTGGTACCAGATCGGATTATAAACATGGAAGTTCTGCACATTTCAGATTCCAAAAGTTGAGAGGCGTCTCTATAGCGTACGCTTGCTTGCTGTTCTCACCCCACACACGGCAACATTTACTCAAGTGTCTCTGACACTTGCAAAGAGCGTGGCTCAGTGGTTACGAGGGTTGAACTCGCGTGCATGAGGAGACGATGTTTATTTTTTTGTTAAATTTTTTTTTTTTTAATTAACTTAAAATTGGCGAGTGCTCAAATTATAAATATATAATTTAACTTTGGGCACCGAATATATATATAGTCGAGCACACTCGACTATAACTTTCTTACTTGTTTTTTTATCGTAACAATATTTAACAATATTTATAAAATTCCTGCAATTAATATATTAATTTTGCGAAATTACAATTTCTTACAATTTTCGAAATTCAATTCTCCAAATAAAGAGATAGACAAAGGACGTTTAAGGACGTGGTCCAATCGATTTGTCTGTTGATTCTGAGCAACTATATACTATATATTTTATGGGATCGGCCAATTCCATTTCCATAAGCAATGTACATTCCATACATTTCCTGATATAAAAAAATCTTTATATACTCAGTACCCCTTGAGTACCGCTTTACGATTAATTTAGCTATTAAAAAGTTTTGATTTATTTTAAATTTATAAACACAAAAGAATCGCAATAATACAAATACTTATGATTAGTTTCATTTGAATTTTATTTAGATTACGGTTTTTACTTAACATCTAATATTATTATATAGAATTGATTAAGTGATTAACGGACTGTCAACAACTATTTTATACTGTTAAGATAACGCTATGAGCATCTTATAGATAGTCTACCGGCTTAGTATAAAAGTCTTGTGGGTGTTTTGAAAATTAAACATAAACTGATCGATGTCCAAACAAAATGGTCAAAACTCTTGTAACGTTACTCAACTTATTATTCGGGCTGGCCCTGATCTCAGCCATGGATTTAGAGAAGGCAATACCAAATAAGATTACAATAGAACCGAGAGAATATCAGGAACTTCGTAAATTACAAGCATTAAGTTTAAAATTTACACAAGAATATGAGAATATAACATTGCAAGATCTGGTACTGGCAGATTTAAATATACCAAATGCACAGGATCTTCAATGTTTGGCCGATATGAATCGTCTAATGAAAGGTATTGCTTTTGGCAATATATGGGCCTTGAAAAGTAAGTAATATAAATTAAAATATTCTTAAGAATATCATAAAATTTATTTTCCCTTATAGTGAACGATTCATGGGGCAATATACCATCTGGTATACTGCAAGCGCATCTCATTGATATGGGCAACTATGAGGAATGCATCAATATCAATAAAGCAATTGATGATAGTCACTCCATCAATGGCAAATATTGTTTCGCTGAGATACCCTTCCTTAAAATGTTGGGTATCAATTCGCCGATCATACGTAGTCTTGCATTTAAAATAGGTATTTGCTTTCCTGCCTCATGTACACCCGCTCACATGGATATGCTACTTAATCGTGTGATAAACAAGTTAATCTCCACGAATGAAACAATTCAATTGGTTAATCCTAATCATTGTCGTACTTCCGAACCCGAATCCTTTGATGGATTAACCATATTTACAATGTAAGTGCAAATTATAGTTGCTTTTTGAGTACAGGACTTTTTTTTTTATAGATATTGTATTCTCTTCTTAGCGTTTTGCTTTCATTTTTTGCCGCCTGCGCTGCTTTGGCAACTTTCTGCGACTATTTCATTTGTCAGGATCAAGGTGAGATAATTTACTTTTTTCACTTTTTTCATTTTTTTCAATCATTCATTTTGTTTCCGTCTTTCTCCTTTTCACTCAGCTAAACTTCCTGCACTAGTCAAGATATTTTCGATACGTGTCTCTTCGGGTGAAGTCTTCCGCATTAAGGATTATTCCACCAATCCGAATGTTATAGAATGCTTAAACGGCATGCGTTGCATGTCCTTGATTTGGGTAATTTGGGGTCACGAATATATGTTTCTCAGAATTTTCCCCAATATTAATCAGATTAAACTACTGCCGGTAAGTTTGTAAAACGAATGAATGCAAAGGATGCTCAGAAAATTACAAGTTTCCCTTATATTTTTTAGTGGATGGAAACACCATTCCAAAATTTCATTATGCACGCTTACTTCTCAGTGGATACATTCTTTTTTATAAGCGGCCTATTGATCTTTGTGATTGCTTTACGTTCCATGGAGAGGTAAGTTTTACTTTTAACTTGAATTCCAAATTCAAAATTTTCAATCAATTTTTGAATATAGATCAAAGGGAAAACTGAATGTTCCATTGATGTATTTACATCGTTATTTACGTCTTACCCCATTAGTAGCTGTTGGTATATTGGTCTACATGAAACTTATACCACATATGGTCGACGGACCTTTGGCCGATATTGGTTTTGGTAATTATGGTGTATGTGAACGAACCTGGTTCTGGAGTCTTCTCTATGTGCAAAACTATGCCACAGATGATATCGTAAGTTAATTGTTTGCCACTATATCTTCAATATTGTTATTCAATATTTTTTTCTCTTTTAGTGTTTGGGTCATACTTGGTATCTGGCTGTCGATATGCAGCTCTATATAATCTCACCACTATTGCTCTTTGCACTCTATAAATGGGGCAAGAAAGCAGCTGGCGGTATTGCTGTATTGATAGTTTTACTTACCGTTTGGCTCTTCGCGCTCATGATGGTTAAGGGATATTCAACGTTCTTCAAGTAAGTAGAATAAATGTCTAGTTTTTTTTTTTAGCAGTTCCGATATAAACTTTAATTGATAATTCTTTTTTTTTGTTTTCAAGGAATGCTGGAAATGCACCAAATTCACAATTTTGGCTATACTATTCCACCCATATGCATGCCACGCCCTGGCTAATAGGAGCACTTTTCGGCTACTTTTTGCATGTGACTCGTGGCAAATCTTTTAAGATGCATTGGCTTTGGGCATGGACCGGCTGGATATTATGTTTAGCACTTATATTTACCTCAATATTTGCCATGGTACCCTATCAACCATTGGATTCACCCGACTTGTCAAAACTCGATGATTCACTTTACTATTCGTTGACTCGCATTGCCTGGCCCATTGCTCTATGCTGGGTAGTGTTTGCTTGTGTTCAGGGTTATGGTGGTATGGCCAATAGTTTTCTTTCTTGTCCATTGTGGCAACCACTCTCGAAACTTTCCTTTGCTGCCTATATTTGGCATATATTTATCCAAGAGATCAACGCACGACGCATTCAAACCAATACATATTTCTCCAACTATGAAATTGTAAGTATAAAATTTTATTCACTTTTTAGTCAACAAATTGAAACTAATTTTTATTTTTCATCAAATGTAGACATTGAGATTTTGGCATGACTTTGCGTATACCTTAATAGCGGCATATGCCACATATATAACTATTGAAGCACCTCTAGGTGGCTTGGAGAACATGGCTTTTGGACAGAAGATTCGTCAACCGACACGAAAGCCAGAAATTGAAACTGTTCAAGAGTCGGAAATTATGAACAAGTCAAGACCAACAGAAATGTCTATCAAAAATATTGAAGCAGCACCAACACCAACAGCACCGATCGTAACATTAACAATAACACCAACAAGAACAACAACCACAACAGAAAATATTTCAATTGAAAGCTAAAAATATTTTTTCATAGAATTTGTTTAGTGCAATTTTGTAGTGCTGTCATTTTTGACAGTAGTCCTGCTAGCTCTTTGCCAAAGTGCCAGGAAAAGTAATACTCATATTATAATCTTGAACATTTTTTTTTTTTATATAATTTAAATTATTATTAATATAGGTTTTTAATGTTCCTTTATAATTTAGAATTTATATATATATTTTTTTTTTACTTTATGAAATATGTTAATAAGAATAAAACCGAATTTAATGAATTTCGAATTTGATTTTAATTTCACTCTTTGCATTAATTTAGTTGGAATGTTATCAATTACATTTAAATAATTACAGGTCCGATTGGTAAGCACTCGAAAATATTTCTATAATCAGAACACAATCCAAAAATTATCAATAGCGAAGCGTGGAAACAGCGTCTATAAATAAAACAATTATCAGATTTCGATAACACAATTGCGATTCATGTTACTAATAAAGATATTTACATGCTTATACTATTTATACTCGGTGCCCATTGGGTACCAAGAGTATATTGGGTTAGTGACAAGAGCAAATGTATGTAACACCCATAAGGAGGCGTGGCCGACCCCATAAAGTATATATATTCTGACTCAGGATCAACAGCCGAGTCGAGCATGTCCGTCTGTCCGTATGAACACACAGATCTCGGAGACTATAAGAGCTAGAGACTTTATTTTCATGGGCACCGAGTATAAAAATAATAATTATTATAAATAATAATAATAGTAAGAAAAGAAGATTTAAATAAAATCACAAATACGTAAAAATAAAAGAATTGCGTGCAAATTACTTTGTTTTAAGTTTTTTAATATGCCAATAATTCTTTCAAGTCCAAGAGTTTATTCACATTTATTCAACATAAAACAAACAGATATCAAAGCGCACATAAAGTCTGAAGAATTAAATAGAGCTTTATAGTCAAAATAAACTTTTTCCAAAAAAAAACTCAGTATAAACTTAAATTGGTCTGTTAGTTTTGACCATGTGCTGTTGTTGCTGCTGTTGCTGCTACTGCTACTGATAGGGCCAAAAGTAACTTGAATGTAATTGATTCGTAAACGTGAAGACTGTTTAAAGTGCACTTCTCACTCTCGCATACTAACTCTGTCGCTCTCTATCACAAGAGCTCTTTATTAGTGTATGTATTGCTCTCTCTTTCTCATTCTTCTTTTCTAACTATGAACATATCTGTATTGCTGTACTGCTCTAACTCTGATATCACGTATGTCATTTAGTTTACTTACACGCAAGTTTTTGTGACCGGCGCTGTGCAGAGTCTGCAAAACAGACTTGAAACTTCTTTACTTTTGCTTTTTGTTCGTGCGCTCTGTCTTTTCTTAGCTTGTTGTGCTTGAGAAACAGTTAGAGCAAAAAGTTTGCACATACAAATCTTAAGCTTCAGTTCTTAAGCAATGGCAATAAAAATCAAAACTTGTGCCACTTGGTGGACAACGATATGCTGCAGGCGAAAAGCAGCTAGCTGAAACTATCAGAAGCAGAAAAAAAAACAATTTACTTTCCATGCACAATTCTCTTTTAAAGAGACAGTGAGACATGTAGCGCATGAGAATGTTGTAGCATATTTTTTTTTCTAGGGAATTATTTACTTGACTTTATTGAAGTATGTTTTTTGTTTGTCACATTGAAATTTAATTAAAAATCACATGATGTTGATGAGCTGTGGAGAAGTGTATGGACTAGTGGCTGGGGGGTTGGGGGTTGGGTGTAGTGCAACACATGCTATGAAATTATTTTTATGCTAATCAACACAATTAAAAAGACAACAACAAGAACAAAAACAAGTTGCGAAAAAGAAAAACATAGCGCACACAAATGAGCTGAGGGTAAAAAAAAACATGTTGAGACGTGTCGCTACCCCAACCACTGCCCCTTCTCTTTCTTTTCGTTGCTTCCACCGCCGCAACAACAAAACTGACGACTGAACTACGCAGCAGCAGCAACAACTTTTAATTCCTTGCAAACTAAAAAGAAGAAAATGAGAAAAAAAAGGAAGCAAAAAATAAAAAAAATAAATAACCCGAGGAAGACAAAATACTTAAGCTTGCCGAGCAGCAGCCAAGAAAATGCCTTCAACTTTTCATGTTGCCTTTCGGTTTTTCTTTCATTTTTCTTTGCTTGCTTCTTATACCCGATAGCTATATAATACAAGGGTATAATGATATTTGTCCTTCTACAGTTTTTTATTTTATTTTTAAGCATAAAATAAGAAAAAATAAAAAGTTGACCTTAATTTTATTCTTGTACATATTTTTATTTGCTGGGTATCATAAAGTTGTGCAAACATGACTTTAATTTTTTTTTTTACTTGTCTTCTTTTTATCTTGGTGAAGAAAAGTGCGGCGCGTGTCGCTTCAGACATAAAAGTGTGATATGAGAAACGCACAGACACACACACACATAAATATACGCACACACATACGCACACGTTCACACTATTAGAGAAGCTGCTGTATAATCGGGCAAACTGCCGAGCAATTTGTAAAATTTGTGGCTCTGATAAGTTAACTAAGAGTGTGAGAAAACGGCTGAGTATGACGACAGAAACGAGCAGGCAGAGAAAATCTTTACGTTCGCTGATTGAAATGTGGCAAGGGGCAAAAGGCAAATTCTGGTAAATTCGGGTACACATTTTTCAACCAAACAAACAACAAAAAATAAAATAAAACCTCCTTTAGCTCAATATATTTTGCCACACAAATGATCTAAAGCCTAACAGGAGCCTTGTCAGGCTTATGGTGTCCGTCTACGCCTACGCGTGCAGGTAACGCGTAAAAAGATGCACAAAACTTTCCGTATATTAAAATTTAGTTAGCCCAACTTTTACTTTCCCTTTTGTAAAGAGTTAAAGGCAATAGAAAAATATGCTGGTAGTAAATGATAAAATTTAAATAAATATTAAATATATATATTAAATATAATATAATATATAGGAATATAAAAAATAGAAAATTAGAAAAATATAAAAATATTAAAAATATTAAAAATATTAAAAGTATTAAAAATATTAAAAATATTAAAAATATTAAAAATATTAAAAATATTAAAAATATTAAAAATATGAAATATTAAAAAATATTAAAAATATTAAAAATATTAAAAATATTAAAAATATTAAAAATATTAAAAATATTAAAAATATTAAAAATATTAAAAATATTAGTAATATTAAAAATATTAAAAATATTAAAAATATTAAAAATATTAAAAATATTAAAAATATTAAAAATATTAAAAATATTAAAAATATTAAAAATATTAAAAATATTAAAAATATTAAAAATATTAAAAATATTAAAAATATTAAAAACATTAAAAATATTAAAAATATTAAAAAATATTAAAAATATTAAAAATATTAAAAATATAAAAAATATAAAAATATTAAATCATTAAAATGTAAAAATATAAAAATAGAAAACTAGAAAAATATAAATATATATATAAAAATATTAAAATTTAAAAATATAAATATTCTAAATAAATATAAAATAAATCAGTGGTAAATATCAGTAGTATTAAAAAATCACAGAAATATTATTTAATATTGAATTTTCCCTGGTACATTTGTACTTTATGTTGTTTACCACTTGTTTGTTAAAAAATACTTTTAGACTAGTATTTTTTTAGCGTATTTTTTTTCTGCGACGAAAACTTTTAGTTTTTTTTTTATTTGAAACAAAAAAAATAATTCCGGCTTTTGAAAAGTTGCCACAACATCAGCTGAAAGAGAAGAAAGAGCTGAGATTGCCGTGGGAATATTGCAACAGTCTCTCACTGTTTCACAGTCTCTACCGGGATGATGGCGTCACGCCGCGCAATATTCGCAACGTTGTGCTGTATGTGCAACGCAGTGTAGCATGTTTGCCACCAAATGCTTTGACAGTTACCATAAAGTTTTCGTTGCCTTTTGACAGGAATATTTTTGCTTTTTTGTTTTTTTTTTTTTTTGTTGTTTGTAATATTCAGGTTGAAGTTTTTCCATTTTCCGTTTTACATTTGTCGCAACTCTCTTACTTTTAGTTTTATTAAAAAATTTTGGCAATTAGTTTTTCGCGAAAGGATTTTGTTGCTGTGGACAAATTTGTAAAAATTTTATTATTGTTGGCAATGTTGCAAAAATAATTGGAGGGAAAGAAATCGGAGCAGTAATTAAAATAAGTAGTGAAATTGCGCTCAATGTTAATTTTAAAAGAAAATTATAATAAAATATTTTATGCACTAGATTTTAAAGATATTATTTTGGATGCAGATATTTCAAGGTTCTGCTAACATCTTAAATCACCTAATAAATCTTACAAATTCGAATAAAAAGCTGTGTCAAGTTTCCAATATCTAATCCGATTAATACTCTCTAACTCACTTTTTCTCTCAAATGTCTGTGGCGAGACTAGGGAAAAAACAAATAATAATAATAACAAAAAAAAAACCACTTTAGATTGATGTCCTACAGGATACTCGAGTTGAATGTACTTGTTCCTCCACATCGCATTGTTCTTGTTGTCGTTGTTGTTGTTGTTGTGTTATTGGTGTTGTCTCTGGGTAATGATAAACCAACAATAATGCGATGCGTCAGCTGACAATATCTATCATGCATAGAGAATCTTGAATTGAGAATCGACAATCAGGCAAATCAATCAAAATGGCCCCAAAACTCATCGAAGATTTGCTTATGGCCAACATTACAAGCCATAAGACGTGGCATTTAAATTGCGCTTGTGTTTGAATATCACTTGGACATGTCATCGTTACAAGGACAACAAACACATCAACATCAACATTGACATCAACACGAACACGAACATGAACATGAACATCGACATCATCATCAGCTGTCGTTCCACATAAAAAGTGAACGGATGCCAATGGATATATGTATATATAAAGAAATTGAATGAATCGAATGAATATATATATGTATGTTAGTATATGCAATATACACTCATCGTTCATTTGTTCGTTACTTTGCGCGTATTTGCATACACATTGAACTGTGAAAGCCACAAGGAGGATACCAAAACGGCCTTATTATGGTTCAAAAGACACTCTGACATAATCGTAAAGTAAAACAAATAATTCAGTGCCAAAGGAATGACTGTATGCCAGAACGAGAGTGAGAGAGAAGAAAGACTGAGAAGCAAGCTCAACTCCTTATAACGGCAATTTATGTTAAAACATTTTGCAGAGAGAAAAATTGATTCTAGTACAACTAAATTTTAAACTAATCAAAATATTCTTTGGTAAATATAACCAAATTTTTAAAATAAATTAGAGCAGAAATTAAAAAGCAATTAAAAGAAATTAAAAAAAAAATACTAAAAAAAATACTACAAATATACCAAAAAAATGTTTAAAATATTTTCAAAAATACTGTAATATTCATTGAATATTTTAAAGACAATAAGGAAAAAATACTAAAAATACTGAAAAATATTGCAATTATTGATAAATTGTTTAAAAAATACTTTAAATAAATTAGAACAGAAATAAAAAAGCTTTTGTAAAAATAACAAAAAAAAATACTGAAAAGTACAAAAAAAAAATACTAAAAATCATTTAAAATATTTAAAAAATACTAAAATATTAATTAAAAATTTTAAATAAATTTATGAAAAAATACTGAAAATACAAAAAAAAAAAAATACTGAAAAATATTTCAATTATTGAAAAATACTATGAATACTAAATATATATTACATTTAAATTTAACTTAGATAAACTACATGATGGTATTTTTTTTTTTTTTTGCAGTGTAAGTCAAAAGTGCTTCTGGGCATTGGCCCAAAGGAAGCTGCAGCAACTGAAGTTACACAGTAAGTAATAAGAAGGGAAGTGAGAACATTGGAAGGCAGGAGTTTACGGCACCAGGACATGGCTCGAGGACATTGTAAGTCGCGCCACTGGCGAGTCAGCGCACGGGATTTGTGGCCTGTATGTTGAGTTGAGTCAGCGCAAAAATAGTTGCCAAAGAGATTCGAGTATAAAAGCATCGAATAAAAGCAACCATGCTTACCAACTATTTACTTACAAATAAATACACCAATACACATACATATACATATACATACACACACATACTCATATAAAAAATATCAGATAACAATTGTCTCAAGTTTGCAGTTAAATTGATGCGACACTCTTAAAGTTTATCTTTAATTTTAATTCCTGAAATAAATGTTTCAAGTACTTGGCTTATTTTTAGCATGAATTTGCCCAGAGGGTTTTTGACTAAAACTTCGACATTGGCCTCTTGAAAGGGTATAGGACAAATCGTACAATCAAATCGTGGGCGTTGTATAGAGGAAGAGGTAGTTTAAATATATGGTGGGCGATGCTTGGATGTAGTGTGGTGTGGCATGGGGACAGAGTATGGCGCGTAAAGTTGAGAGTCAATTTAGCGGAATGTAAAGCTAAAAACAAAATACTTTTGTTTATTCGCTTATTTTCTGCTGGCAGACCTTGAAAAAAACAAGAAAAGAAAAACAAGTTGCCTTGCTACACATATGTGTTGGTAGGACTTTTTTGCAGCTGCTTCTTCCTCTCATTCTCGTTCTTTTTTTTTTTTTTGGGAGGCCCAATTGATTTTTAATGGCTTTATGCTCTACTGAAATAACAAATGGAGATTTCAAGTGGACCGAAAAGTGGTTGGGAAAAAAGGGTTTACAAAATATTGAAATGACTTTTCTCGTCCTCCTTTCTTTTTTTTGAGGGTGAAACATATGGTAATAACCATAAGTGCAGAGAAAGCTTATAAAGCAGAATAGCAGAGAAGTATAGGGAAATGCTAAAACTGAGCAAGAGAGAGAGAGGGAGAGAGAGAGAGAAAGACAGACAGAATGTAATAGAGTTAAGGATAATGTACTAAATTCGCGCGTTGCCATAAGCAATTTTAATAGTTGCTCAGGGAAACCTCCAAAAGCCTTACTCATTTTGTATTTTACCGTTGGATGCTGGTCAACAATACTGTTAATTTACTTTCAATTTTCATAGGTGCCAGTTTTACTTACAATCAATATACATTTATATATATAGAAATATAGAGTGAGATTGAGTACCGCCTGTGGCTTTTTCCACTGAAATCCCATTAATTAATACATAATAATGGGCAGAAAGGTGGCAAAATGGCGTTAACTAATTGCGTTTTTTTCACTTTTCCTTTACCTTTTACCTTTTACTTATACCTTTTGCCACTGGGCTTCCTTGACGCAGGTTAAGTTCCATGTAAAGACTTTGTTGAACTTGTACAGTGCTGGATAAAATTTAATAGACACAAGCTTGAAAAATGAAATATTTAAAAAAAGTTTAATATTTTTTTTATCAGTATTTTCATTTAATTTGAAGTATTTTTTACAAAATTTTAAAAAATTCAATTTTGTAATTTAAAATATAAAAAAAATATAAAAATATAAATACAGTCGAGTCTCGATAATTCGAAATGGCACGGGGATCATATTTTTTACGAATTATGGAGTATTTCGAATTATTTCCAAATTATTTATTGTATTTCTTTTCAAGGGAACAGAAATGTTTACGAATTAGTGAGAATTTCGAATTGACGGGGTACGAATTATAGCGACTCGACTGTATAAAAAAATAATATAAAAATTTAAGTATAAAAGTCAATAGATTTTCAAGAAATATAATTTTAATTTTTTTTTTTAGCTAAAATCAACGAATATTCTGCATGAAATACCAGACGAACAGAAGTTTCTCTTATTAGAATTTTGTTTTATTTCTATGAAAAATGTAATAAAAAAAATTTCTCAAATTTCCTTAATTAACAATTATTTAAAAAAGCAAATTGTTTTTTTTTTTTTTTTGCGGCTACGAAAATATAATAAGCATCATTTTTATTTATTTTATTATTATCTTATGTATTTTATTATTAATTATTTAAGTATAATTTAATTTATTAAACCAATATTTTTAATAATAAATAAAATATATCTAAGTTCAAAAATTGAATTTTAATATAAATAAATATTTAGTAATAAATAATTTGTAAATTATTTTATTTATATGGCATAAAATCGAGACACAAACTGCTGTGCGGCACTGTGGCTGCAGTTGACGATTGCCTGCGGATGTCTTCTTGTACTTGGACTTGTACTTTTACTTCGACATTTCACCTTGCCGCGAGCATTGTTATTATTGTTGTTGCTGTTGTTATTGTTATTGTTGTTATTGTAACTGTCATTAAATTAACGCACTTTGCATTTAAGCCGGCTTACGGCAGCTTCTAAGCCTATTAAATGTGCACCAATTGCCAGGTAAGAAACGCTAAGATAATAAAATTCTGTTAAAAAACAAAACTCACAAAAATAAGCAGAAAGAGCGAAAAAGTAAACACCAAGTGGCAAGTGGCAAATCGAATTTGCTTTAAATGTAGCTGACAAAGGACTTTCAACAGTCAACAGTCAACAATGAGTCGACATTCAGTTGACAGTCAGCCTTTTGGCCTGGCTTTAACGAATGGACACTTGAGGTGATAAATCTGCTTTCATAATTGTTGCCAGCGAAAGGATTTTGCCTAGCTAAAAAAAACTGATAATCTTTCTTTCGCTGAACTTTCATTCGCTATAAATGCTGCCAAAAAAAGACAGAAAAAAGCAAAAAGTTTTCTTTAAATTTTGCCAAACAATTTTCTGTTTTCTATTTTCTATTTTCTCTTCATAAATAAATTTCACATTTTTTTTGTTCTTTTTGCTCTTGACCTTTTTTTTTTGGTAAGATATGTGCGAGAACTTTGTTGCCTAACGTTTTAGCTATAAATGGCCAATAAAAGTGTAATCAAATAAAATAGCATTAATATGGCTAAAAGTATTTAAAAAAAAAAATAGATTAAAGTCAACATTTCATTTTCTCATATTTAAAGAAAAATGCAAGTAGAAAGAGTAAGAAAATTGACTTCAAAGCAACCACAAGAAACAAATGAAAATGTTAAGAAATTTTTTGAAAATATAAAGTAAATATTAAATACGCTTGACTTGCTGCAGCAATAAATTAAATTTATATAAACTCTAAGTGAGCTTCGCTTAGTAAATAATATTTTATTTTTTATTTAATTTCTTTATTTTTTATATATTATATATATTAACATATAATTTTTATTAAATTTTTTTGTTGTATTTCAATTAAATTTACGAATCACAATCGAATTTATTTAAGCCACAAATCAAGCTATCAATAACAATATATCAGACGGCGATGCGCATTCGCATTCATAAATATCAATGCCAGGGAAAATCCCCTAAGGAAAGGCAACAAACGAACGAAAACAATTTAAAGCAAAACAACATGAAGAAAGCAAATCCTGTATAAAGCCCGGAAACAATTCGCTTGGCCCATAGACATAAACATTGGCCAAAAATGATATTTTCTTCTTCTGTTTTTTTTTTTGATGTTGTAGTTGTTGTTGTTTTTGTTGACCGTATTACGACACGTGCGTGCAACAGTCCAGAACAAGCAGATGAGCAAAGGCACGCCTTACGACTGACACTCCGACCACCCTCCGCCCCTCCCTGTAGACAAACCCTTCTCTAACTTGTCAATGGGTCTTAGCTTACAAGTTGCGCCAATTAACAAAAGCAAAAGAGACGAAAAACGAAAGCAAATGCTAAAACATAATCAAAGTGCCAACAAAAAACATAGAGAAGCAGATAGAGAGAGAGAAAAAAAAAGAATAAGAACTGGACGCGTCATTCCGGCAAAAGCAAGGATAAAGGCGCATCAAAATGCCGCACTAACTGAGCTTGGAGGCGTGCCTTGTCCTTAAGCCTTCGCCTTGCGTGTTGAACAAACATACTGTGTGTGTATGTGTGTGGCATATAGACAGTGACAGACAGAGACAGAGAGAGATAGATAGAGCGAGAATGTGAGTGAATGAAAACAAAACGAGGATAACAATCTGTCGGACAAGCTAAACGAGATTCTTATTTTAATGCAAACTAAACGCAAAAAGCAAATTCGACATGGAAACACGACACATAATGAGGAATTATGACTGCCAGGATCCATAAAGGATAAGAGCTTCAGCGAGACATCAGCGCATTGTGGATGATTTTTTTCTGTTACTTTTGCTGCTTCTGCCAATTTCTGTTTTTCCAGCAATACGTAATCTTGAACGAGGCACAAAAA
>JBAMBR010003940.1:0-13260 GCA_037044475.1 Zaprionus obscuricornis
GTATGCGATTTTGAAAGTTTTAAATTACCAAAACTATGAAATGCGTCAAAGGTTATTTTCCAATATGAACAAACTTTTTTTTTTCTTTTTATTATTATTTTTTATTATTTTTATTATTTATATATTATTTTATTTATTATTCTCTATATATATATATATTTTTTTTCATAAATTTTATTATTTTTATTTTAATAATTTTAAATTTTATTATTTTTATTTTAATAAGAATTATCGCAAAATAATTTTTTTTGCTTTTATTTATTTTTTTTGTTTTGCTCATCGATAAATTTGCAAAATTGTATAATTAGTTCATAATATAAAACAAAGTGTTGATTAGCAGTATTTTTTTTTTTTTTTTTTTGCCATAAATAAAAATTGTTTCAAAAATTGCAATAAAAATATAAACAATAAAAAAAAAAAGAAAAAAAATTATTTTGCGATAATTCTTATTAAAATAAAAATAATAAAATTTAAAATTATTAAAATAAAAATAATAAAATTTATGAAAAAAAATATATATATATATAGAGAATAATAAATAAAATAATATATAAATAATAAAAATAATAAAAAATAATAATAAAAAGAAAAAAAAAAGTTTGTTCATATTGGAAAATAACCTTTGACGCATTTCATAGTTTTGGTAATTTAAAACTTTCAAAATCGCATACATTACACATACACAGAGAGAGAGAGAGAGAGAGAGAAGAGAGAGAGAGAGTGGCATAGAAAGAGATAGAGAGAGATAGAAATTTTCACTTCATTTGTCTGCAATTTTTGGTTTTGCCTTTGAGTTTTTTCATGCATTTTAAAAAGAAAATTAAAATGAAAAAAAAAAAAATCAAATAATTCAAAAGTAAGAAAACGATATGCATGAATTTTTCCCTTACCTAAGTCTTATTGCGCCCCTCGCTCTAGCTTCTTCGACAACAGCAACAGCAACAACAACAACAACAATAATAATAATGATTGAGAAGGATCCGTCAGTGCTTCACTTGAACAACTCGACAGCAACGGCAACAGCAGCAGCAGCAGCAGCAGCGTTGAAAGCAACAACAACAAAAACGAAAAAAAAAAAAAAACTGCTGCTGCTGCTTCTACTTAATTTTTCATATCGAATTTCAATGCGAATTGGTTGAAGTTGTTTTTATTGTTGTTGTTGTTGTTGTTTTACTTTCCCAAAATGCCGCTGACAAGATGACAATGTTGTTGTTGTTGTTGTTGTTATACATACATTCCCTGCAATTCGCTTCTTTTTTTTTTGTTTGTATTTTTTTCCGGGTGCTTCAATCATCGATTTGCCATTGAAAGGCATCTTCAAAATTTGCCGTCTTTGATGCTTCAAATCAAAGCCAAGTGGCGATTTGGCAACGTTGATCAGCAATTTTATAAAATTTACAAGATCCTCCACACATACACACATTCACACACACATACATACACTTCAAACAAAAGAGTCTGTCAATGTTCATCATCATATTTATCCTCAATCCTCAATTCACAGTCCTCAATCTCCAAACTTCAATTTTAAATTCCAAGTGCTGCTGCTTTCACTTTTCCCCCCAAAAAAAACCAAAAAAAAAACACAGTTGCACAGTTCACGACGAGTGTCAAGTGGAGTTTTCCCTTGAATAGAAGAATAATGCTATGCTCAATCCAAAAAAGGAAGTGAAAAAGAAACTAGATACAATTATTAAATATTTAAAATAACAGACTAAGTATCTTCAGACTTCTTCTTCTACTGTTGCTGCTGCTGCTGCTGTTGCTGCTGTTGATTGTCTGCGGAAAGAAAAACAAAGCGCAAAACAATGAAACACAATAAGCAGAACATTTCTTTTTTTTTTTTATTATTATTATTTTTATTTTTTATTTTTTTTGAAACCACTTAAAGTCGCGCTTCAGCGCCGCCTACAACTTGTCATGTGCTGCTGTTGCTTCTACATTTTTTTTTCTGAGTATTGAGTTTAGGGTTAGCTCATGGCAAGGAGGGAGTTTAGGGACGTTGAAATGTGCAGGGGTACCACAACTCAACATTGTGTTGTAGGTCATGGGAACAATGTTGAAAAGCCAAAGCGCGCTGTGAACTAATTTTGACAAGGAAGTTGAAAATCAGAAGAAACCAAAAAGAAAGAAAATATAAATTTTTTAACATGACAGATTTTGATTGAAATTGAAAGGAAAATTGAACATTGAATATTAAAATTGAATAGAATTGTTTGAACTTAGCGGTCGATAAAATATCTGAATAAAATTCTTAAATAAAAATTGCTACTAGCAAAAAAAAAATGCAATTTTGTGATTGCATTGAAATTGACAAATTGAAACAGTTGAAATCGAAAATATATTTTGATATATGAAAAAAAATTTGTATTACAGAAAAAATAGAATTTAATGTTTGAAAGAAAATTGGATTGTAAACAAAAATAATAATAATAAAAAATTATAAAAAAATAATAAAAATAATAATAAATAAATAATAAAAATAATTATATAAATTATATATATATATTTTTTCAAAAATAATAATAATAATAATAATTTATTTAAACACAAAAAAAAAATGTTATAAAAAAATATATTGCACTTCAGCAGAAAAATTGAAAATAATAACTTCAAAATAATATATAAAAAATAATAATAATAATAATAACATAAAAATTAATGGTAACATCAGAATAATATAAAAATATAAAAACAAAAAAAAAAAATATATTGCCAAAAAAAAAAAAAAAATTAAAATTCATATTGCACTTCAACAGAATAATTAAAAATAAAGAAAAAAAATAATAAAAAAAAATCATAGAGCGCTCAATATCAGTTAATTGTTGCGCTAATAATAAATTAAGCTTTAATTAAAAATATAATATTAATTAGCTACAAAAAAAAAAAAATTGAAAAAAATTCCTATTGCTGAAAAATTGAATGTAAAATGAAATTCAATAAAAAAAAATGTATAAAATTATAAGAAAATATTGAAATGAAATTGCAGAAGTTGAAAAGATATTAAATTGCAGTTGAAATGAAATGAAACTAAAGTTGAAATAAAATTTAAGCAAAAATCGAAACATGAATTAAAGTTAAAATTCAAATAAACTAAAATGAAAATGAAATTGAACTAAAGCTGAAACCAAATTAAATTAAATGAAATTAAATTGAAATTTAATTTTTATAAATTCTTTAAAGCTAATACAAAAATATTTTTAAAATGAAAATTTAAAATTTATTTTGTTTTCGTTTTTGCAGGCTCATTGGTTCCCAAAGACTTTGGCATTGATGGTCTTAATGGTTTTGGTGTTGGCTCTGGCATTGGCGTTGGCCTCGGCATCGGCGTTGGTGCAAATAGTAAAAAGAAGAAGAAGAAGCGACGACATAGTCGAACAATATTTACAAGTTATCAGCTGGAGAAATTAGAGGAAGCCTTCAAGGAGGCCCATTATCCAGATGTTTATGCGCGCGAGATGTTATCCCTGAAAACGGAATTGCCTGAGGATCGCATACAGGTGAATAAAATATATAATTCAAAATGAATTGAATAAATGAATAAATGAATATGAGTATGAGTGTGTGTATGAGTATGAGTCATGAATAACTAAGTGAAATATGTGAGATATAAATGAATGAATGGCATGAGGATAGGTAATTTGATATGTTTGATTGTTTTCGTTGAAGATCTGTGCTGTGAGATGCGCTCTGAAAGACAATGAGGCACAGATAGACAAAGAGAGAGAGAGACTGAGACTGAGAATGAGATAGACAAAGAGACTTATTTTAATGAATTAACAAACTAATTACATCCGCCTCGCATATAGCGCATTGTAGGTGTTGCCTGTTGGCAAAACAGCAGCAACAGCAACAGCAGCAACAGCAGCAGTAGAATGGGGAAACTTCAATCTGAAGCACAAGTAGAAGCACAAGTTGAAGGATAAACAGCAAGGAATTTTGCATTTCCGTTTTGTCTCATTGTTTGTCATTGTTTTGTTGATTTTTCACACCTTCATCATTGTATAGCATATAAATGCTGCCTGCATTTGATGAAGCTGCCTGCAAGATAAAAGCCCGAAGAATGCCGCCACAAGTGAGTGCAAAGAGTGAGATAGTGAGAAAGTGCGAAAGAGATATCAATAATTGCATTGCATAGTTTTTAATTTTGCTGCTTTCTTAACTTTTACTTTTAGCTGCTGCTGCTGTAAATCTTTTTTTTTTTTTTTTAGCTTTAAAGCTAGAAAATGCGCATTGCTCATCCCTTTTAGCTAGCATGTAATAAGCCAACAAGTGCAGGGCGACGACAGCAAAGCTCAAGTGCAGCTCCAACAGTTGACAAGTAACTTAACATGCTCACTCTTTCTCTCTCCATCTCTCTCCATCGCTCTCACTCCCTCTCTCTCACACACTTTATGCATGTTTAAACTAGAGCTACGTCAGCGTACTGTCGCTGAATCTTTGCTGAGCCAGGCCAAAAGCGGCAGCAAGCGAATTAGAGTGAAAGAGAGGGAGAAAGAGCAAGGGAGACAGAGAGAGAGAGAGAGCGATGGAGAGGGAAAGGGAAAGCGCAGGCAGCATAAAAATCAGCTACGTTTGCGAATTTATAATTAAGCATTTTAATGGCCGTTATTGTTCTAGCCCAAAATGTGTTAGTCTCTCTCCCTCTCACTCTCACTCTCCCTCTCTCTCTTACTCTCCTTCTCTTGCTCTTGTTTGCTGTGCAAGCGAGACAGCTTGTGCGTGTGTTTGTGCCTTTGCATTGAGTGAACTTCAACGCCGCCAAATTGCCACCCTTAAAAAGCTCACGAAAATTCATATATAGTATACGCTGTCTCCCTCTCACTGCCATTATTAAACATTCTCTCTCTCTCTCTCTCTCTCACACACACTCTCGCAATGTGTTTGATTAGCACACACAATGGCAAAAATTGTGTAATTATGGCGCGGTTACTGGCGCAGCGCCTCTTTATACCTCACTCTCTTCCCTCCTCACCCTCTGTCTCTCTCTCTCTTTTTCTCTTGCTCCCTCAATCCCACTAAATGCTGCCTCCTGCTACGCAACATTTTGGTACTTTTACCCGCATATCGAGTGCGCCACTCACATAACCGTGAGAAGCGACGACAGCCGAACGTTACGTACATGCATGAGGAATTGGAACAGTTTGGAATTGGAACAGTTCAGCTGAAATTGAAATTGAAATTGGAACAGTGAGTGAAGGGTAGAGTAGGGAAGGTATGGCACAGTTTGCAATTTGTATACTTCACTTCTTTACTTGCTGCTGCCATTGCTCTGCGTCCCGCATACAGTAAGGGAGACGCCTCAAGTAGCGAGGCACTTAGCTCAGAGACTTGACTTGCGGCAACATACACACACACACACACAGGCACATACACGCCGACTAAGTAAAGTGCCGTAGCAAGCTTTGTGCTGTTGTTGCAAAGGAATTTCATGTTATTTGTATGGAAAATTAAAAGTTATCGATAATGTTATCGATATATAGTTATCGATAATGTTATCGATATATAGTTACCGATTATATTATCGATAAATGTATGTACGTACTTAAATAAAATTTACGAAATTTGTAATTTGAAATATTTTGATCGATAATTCATAATTCATCTACATATCGATAAGTGAAGCGATAAATTAATCGATAAATCAATATATTTATCGATAACTGCATTAATTGTATACGAGTTTTAAAACGTTTTTATGATTAATCATATATTATAGCTAGCTAATTAAATATATTTATCGATAAATTTATCGATATGTTATCAAAAATTATCTAAACAAAAACACTTTGCATATACGCAAAATAGCTTTATTTTACTTTATTTTATATAAATATGTACATCGATAATTACTCAAACACACACAGAGAGAGAGAGAGAGAGAGAGAGATAGTTATCGATATACACAAAAATGAATGCATTATGCTTATTAATGCAAATTAGATTTGATTGCATATACATATATTGAAATGTAGCATCAAAAATACTTGATGTCATTACCGCAGCTATACAACTACTGCAACACGCACATCAGTCCTACATTGGCTGGCTAACCCTAAAAACCAAACTCATCCCTTTGCAGAACCTCCAAACAACTGCCACTAAAAGCACTGTATATGCTAATACAGTCTTGGCCCACAGTTGCAATGAGTGACAGGGAGAGAGAGAGAGAGAGGGGAGAGAGAGAGAGAGAGAGAACTCGAGAGTTGTAAAATTGAATTTCGAGTGTGTAAAATTTTCCAATTATAGACTTTGGCATAGCTCACAGAGAGACACACAGAGTGAATAAGTGAGAGAGAAAGAGAGAGAGGCGAGATATGCGGGCGGTGTGTGTGTGTGTGGGTGTGAGCTGCTCTTTGAAGAAGCTTTTGCTAAAAGCGAGTCCAATTAGTAGCATTACAACTAACACTTCAATTCTGGCCAGAGACTGCTTCAGCTATGTCTGCCTACTCACTCTCACTCTTACATTTCTCTGCGCTTTCTCTCTCTCTCTCTCTCACTTGCTTGGCAATAACGGCAATAGTCATCAACAACAGCAACAGCAACAGCAATAACAGCAATAGCAACAACAACTAATGGCAATGGCGCCAGTGTACGGCCATTTTGTGTGTAACTGTTGGCCCAAAAGTGCGCAGAGAAGGCAACGTAGGGCAGGGGAAGCAGCAGAAGCAGCAGCAGAGCCAACTAGCAGTGGGATGGAGAAGGAGCTGCAAGGAGAGAAGAATGCTCTGGCAGTTGCTTAGTGCTAAAGCTGACGTAAGGCAATCAGTATGTAAGAGAGACAGAGAGAGAGAGAGAGAGAGAGACAGAGAGAGAGAGAGAGAAAGAGAGAGAGTGTGTGGTAGAGTATTGGCTGCTGGAGTCTGATGCTTGGCGTAAATTTGCATTTAACGTTGTTTGCGGTGCCCGCAAATAGTCAACGACTATCAGTGTATAAGTGTGTATGCGTGTATAGACACACACACACACACACACAGACACAGACACATACAGTGACAGACACACATAGTGGCAGCTCAACAGTTAGACATAGCCACAAAATACTCTAAAGACCAAAACGACCGCAACGCAGCGCAGAGCAACTCACAGACTAGAAAACCAAAATACACACAAACACACACACACACACAGCCTGCAAATGTCATGCAAACTAACGGCACTATTGCTATGTGTGTTTGAGCAAGTTGGCAAGTACAAAACTTACAGATAAGCATGCACGACTATAACATATCCAGCAGCCAAAAAAAAAAAAAGTCCTAGAATTTTCAAAGTGTTATAATTTCCATGTTTATTATGTGAGCTGCCTGAAATTTGCACAGAACATCAATATCGCGGAGCATTAGTAGCATGCCAAAATACAGCTAGCTGGCTCAGCTCATATACGTTTTCTGTAGGCATTGGTAGGCGTGGCAAAAATCCAAAATAAAACTTAAGACTTGGCAAAATTAATTTAAAGGCGCTAACACTTATAGTTGCTAAAATCCAGATATTTATGCGTACAGTGGAAGTTATCCTGCAATCATAAATATTGCAGGGTATAAAAAAAAAGCTTTAGAAATTTACTTCAAGGCAGCAGCAGCAGTAGCATGAAAAAAAAAACAGTAGAAAAATATAGGAAGAAAAAGTAGAAAACTAACAAAAGCGACAGATACATAGAGCAACCAAATGTTAGACAGAGATAGTTGCAGTAAGAGTGAGTGAGTGAGAGAGAGAGAGAGAAAGAGAGAGATGCATGCTTGTCGCATGTGTTGCATATTTTCAGGCACTTAAGCTATTTTCATGAAATGTGCACAACACACAAACAGACATTGCAGACAGACACGACATGACAGCCAGAGAGGAGAGAGGCAGCATATGTGTATGTGTGTGTGTGTGTGTATGTGTGCTTGTCTGTGCATTGGCACGCCCAGCTGCTGCTGCTACTACTGCTACTGCTGCTGCCGCCCACAAGCTGAAAAAAGCACTCGGTATTGATTTTAATTGAAAAATTGTTAATTTTCCATGCCAGTAACAGCAGCAGTAACAGTAACAGCAACAGCAACAACAGCAGCAGCAGCAGCAGAGGGCAGCCACGCCCACAGACAACACATATGTACGCAGCAGACACAAATACAGAGAGAGAGAATATACACACACACACATACACATACACATACATACAGTCGACAGTAAACGTTTTACGTTAACGGCTCTTCAACTTTTGCCAACTGAACTTTTGTGCTGCCAATTTTCAAGTTATCTATGTATGTATGTGTATGTTGCTTGCTATCATTCTCTCTCTCTCTCTCTTTCTCTGTCTCTGTCTCTCTTTCTCTTTAAGTTGCTGTTGAGTATATATATATATATGTATGTATGTATGCTTACACTCTGCGTACTCTCTGTGTGTCTGGGTAATTACACATTTATATGTGAATAATTTCCAACCCTGCAGCACAAAAACAAATTTGTCAAGTTGCCACTGAAAATAAATTCTAGTATTTTCTGCTTTTTGCTTTTTATTTTTGTATTTGCATTTTAAATTTTGGCTTTGTATTACATGTTTTATATTTAATTTTCGAAAAAAAAAACAAAAAAAAAAAATTAGAATTTATATATGCAGAGCAATGTACAAAGGATATTCAATATTTATGTGAAGTTTGATAGGTAAATTTTTCGATTATTTTTCTCTATATTAAATTTTTGCAAAATTTATTGAATATATTTATAGTAAAAAAATATGTGTGAGTTTACGAAGTATGCGAATTTTTTTTTTTTTTGTATAATTTTCACTCGTATAACGTTGGTCAAAAATTTTTTACTAAGCGAATGTTAAGTTTTGTATAAATCAAAGGAAAGTAAAAATCTTTGTAGAAATGGAAACGATTTTTAAAGATTTTTTTAAATATCCGTATGTCCGTAAAAAATATGTTTATTCCGGGTAAACTTAGTTTATTTAAAACTATTTATGGAAATATTTTTTTTAGATTTATTTAAATTTCTTTAGCTTATTTAACATTGGAAACAAGTAGGATGAAGATTTTTCGAAAAAAAAAAAAAAATTATTGATTTATTCCTAGCAAAAAATATCTTCTAATAAGATTTTGCTTATAGGTTTGATTAATAGAAATTTTGATAGATTTTTCCTAAAAATTGTAGGAAAATATATATACCCAGCCAAATATATTTACGCAGGGTATGCTAAACTTATCGAGTGCTTACACTAAGCATTAGCTGCACTTGAAATAAGCAAATGAAATTCATGCTATGTATTTGTGTCAATGAACTAACGATCGATTCAGCATTAAGTTAACTGTCAAAACAAAATTTTCTAGACGTTTTGGCTAGGTTAGCTAGCTATTTCTAGCCGTACTTTATAAAGACCAAGTAAATACTTTCTCAGGCAACTGCATTGCATGAGACTTAAGCTTAAGCTTCAAATACGAAAATATTAAATTCAAGTTAGAGTTGAGTTTATGCAATTGGCAGAATGATGATCTTCAAATTGGCATGGGAGCAAACAGTTTGTATGAGTTTCGAGGATCTGTAGCTTTGTAGCTGTAACTCTGTTGGTTCTTTAAGTCATCAAAAGTTTTATTGTAAGCTGAAAAGATGCAAAAGATATAAAAGATGCATACACAAACACACACTCACACACAAACACACACATACGCATATAACTAATTCGTATGGCAGCCTACAAGTTCTACGAAACTAATTTACTCATCTCAAGTGGCGACTGACGCGTCGCGTCGTGGGGCTAAAGAATGAGCATGAACATCCACTCAAAACTCAAATGGCCGCCCTGGACAACGACGGCCAACGGCCAACGAGCAACGGGCAACGGTCAAAACTCCAACAGCAAGTCCCAGTCCCAGTCCAAGACCAAGTCCAAGTCGCTGAATGAAGTTTTAGTGTTCATTTTTTTTTTTTTTTTATTTGGAGTTTTCAAGCTAAGCTTAGAAGAAGGCTTAAGAAGACTAAGGCAAAAATGTGCAAGCGTCATCGGCAAGTATTTCTTTTCTTCTTTTTGTATTCTTCTACTCTACTCTTCTCTTCTCTTCTCTTTTTTTTTTTTTTTTTTTTGGAGTAGCTGCAGTCCGATTGGCAGCCTCCAAAAAAAAAAAAAGTAATAATAATACTCGGATCATGGGAACCGAAATGATGCCGAAATGAAAACGAAACGAAATGAAACGAAACGTTCGGACAATGCGAGCAATGCGAACCAGTCAATGTTGTAGAGTGGCAGAGTGTGAGTGTGAGTGTGAGAGAGTCAGAGAGTCAGAGAGAAGAGAAGGGTAGCGCAAAGGTAGTGCAGTCAGTTCTCTAGACTTGTGGTAGACATGTCGACTCGGCCGATGCTGCCACTTGACGCAATGCCGTCTGCTACGATCGGCCGCCAGCGATCATATTACTCTCGATTGCACCATTGCCACTCGCTCTAACTGTCTCTCTCTCCCTCTCTCTCTCTCTTTTTATTTTTTTGTTCAACTCTTTCAATAGCATTTTCTCATGCTGTCGTTCGTTGCTGTCGTTGTTGTTACTGTTGCTATAGAGAGATGATCATCAGCATCTTGTTGATCGGGAACGCTGCAACTTCTTCATTTCTGTTGCCTACCTCTTCTTCATCTTCTTCTTCGTCTTCGTCATCTTCATCTTCATCTTTATCGTCTTCTTCTTCAGTTCGAGTACCAATTCGTTTAAAATGGTATCAGTTCTAAGAAAAATATTATTTTTTTATAATTTCTCGAGTGCGTTAATCTGTTGAAGAGAGTTGAGTTTTGAGTGAGTGGCTCGACCCTGGATTCTGGATACTGTATTCAGTATTCAGTATTCAGTATTCTGAAATTCTTAATACTGCAATACTGTAATACTGGAATACAACTCTTCGATCTTCGTTTTCATTCTCATCTCTCAACTCTCGTTTCTTCTTTTTTTTTTTTTTAAGGTTGTGCATAATCACGACACCTCAAATTATTCAACTCGCTCAATAAGTAAAAAAAGAATAAGCATATAGTCACTCGTACTCTCTCTCTCTCTCTTTCTCTTTCTGTCTCTGTTTCTCTTTTTCTCATTGTATACTCTTTTACCTCCTTCGAGTCGACTGTTGACGTACCCCGCCGTTGAAACCAAAATGAAACGTCAATTTCAAGCGTTTTTCCTGGTAATAATTAGTAGCTGAGGTGGGCATTTAAATACTTGGCGGTTGCCATCATCATCAACATCAACATCATCATTATCATCGTCATTAACATTAACATTAACATCATCATAATCATAATCATAATCATAATCATTATTGTCATCCATTTTGCATACACTTATGCTGCGGGTCTATTCATTTTACTAACAATTGTTAAAGACATTTCCTAGGCATATTTATACTTTTTATTGATTTTAATCGTAATTTCTTAAGATTTCTCTTAATATCAAAATTTAGCTAACATAAATTAAAAAAATATTTTTATTATACTAAACAAATTCCATAGCTACAATTTTCAAAGTCAAAAATCGAAAATAAAAATGTTGCATTTTTTATTTATTGATAATATCATTCATCCAGAAATTTTGTCTGTTATAATCTTATTTTTCGGCAACTTTGCCAATTGAACTTAGCAGAATTGAGTATATTCCTCATATACTATATAAATATGAACAGCATCGAGTCACTATAACTTGATTTAATTTATAAACAAGCGCTGAAAAAATGTTTTTTTTTTTTTTTAAAAAAAAGTTCAGGTTTTTTTTTGTCCTAGAGTATTACGTCTTCAACATGTTGTAGAGTTAACTCTTTCTTTTTCTTTCTTATTTATATTTTTAATTTTTTTTTCTTTTCTCATTTCTTTACGCTTTGCCGTCTTCGTCATTGTCGTTGTCGTTGCTCTTGCGTTTCGGGTTTTTTTTTTTATACATATATATATATTCTGTATATTCTGCGTATTTTATGTATAAAAATACGCGCAGAACAGCCGAATAATGCATATAATTGCATTTTAAGTAGTTGCTGCCTCACGTATTGTATTACCTATGCCATGTCTTGCCACCTCTACATGCCACACACACACATACACATATATATATATATATATATATATACTTGTTGTATGTCTTGCTAGATGTCAACCCTAGTCTGTTAATAGACCTTGTCGCATTTGGGATGTGGCACAGACAGCGAACTGGCTGCGTCTTATAGCAACTGTTGCAACTGTAAAGAGTGTGAAGAATTATTGTAAAGACTTTGTACACTGACTGTATGTACTATAAGTGGTTTTTAATTTTCTATACTTGAAAATTCTGGGAAACGACAAAACAAAAAAATATATATATGCAACGGAAATGCGTTGTAGCAAGTGGGTGGCGATATGCCTTGGACTCCAAAAATTTGTGAATTGCAAAACTGTTAACTAGAAACGGAACTGCAAT
The DNA here is from genome assembly GCA_037044475.1 of Zaprionus obscuricornis. Classification (NCBI taxonomy): domain Eukaryota; kingdom Metazoa; phylum Arthropoda; class Insecta; order Diptera; family Drosophilidae; genus Zaprionus; species Zaprionus obscuricornis. The sequence continues at coordinate 12,400 of JBAMBR010003940.1, forward strand.
TGAAATTGAAGAATAATAAAAAAAAAAACTAGAACGAACTTTAACTTGAACTGCTAATCATAAGTCTGTTAGCAATTCCTGTGTAGAATCGGATACCAAATGAACTTTGGCAAAAGATTTGCATATCGGCAATGTTAAGCTATATATGTATATATGGTAATATATTAATAACAACGACAAAAACAACAAGCACAAACATGCATAGCTAAACAAAAGCGAACATCATTATTTATTGAATTGGATTTTGGATTTTGTTTGTTGTTTTCGCATGTTTCGGGTGTGTTTTTTTTTTTGGGCCTGGGAAACGCATGTAAAAGTCAATGGTAACAGCAACAACAACAATAATCTGTAAGTGTGTGTGTTACTGTGGTTTAGCTTACGATACGATAAGAGGGTTGTGAGATTGTTTCAAATTTTTTGTGTGTATTTTTTTTTTCGGATGATATACAGTTATATAGATACCGCGATTGAGGGTTGCAATTGCCTTGGCAAGTGTGTAACAAGTTTAGTGCGAATCGTTGATGAGACTGTTTGTACATGATAATGCTGACAAGTACAATGATAATAATGATAATGATGATAATAATGATGATGATGATGATGATGATGACACGTGTAAGTGCAACAACATTGTCGCAATTATCCGACTGTTAGCGCGCAAAACAAAACAGTTTCGCTTAGCACTCGTTATGTAGTGCTGCTGTTAGGGTTGAGACTTATGTGAATTTGCCCAATGTCCGTCCTTCTCACAGTCAGTCAGACTGTTGTGTCCTTTCTTATTAATTTGTTGCGTTTTGTTTGTTATTTATTTCGATTCGAGAGGGATTGTAAAGTGAGAGTGAGAGTGAGTGGGAGTGGGAG
>JBAMBR010003942.1:0-13025 GCA_037044475.1 Zaprionus obscuricornis
CATTTCTCATTCACCATCCCTTTAACACACTAACCCCTCCCCACCCCAACCCTTAGCACACATGTTGTCTGGTGGTAACTCTCTTCAGTTGCGGCGGCTAGAAAAATAAAAAAAAACTTTTTCTTTTTCTTTTTTTTTTCTTGCTGTTGCTGTTGCTGTAAAACTGTTCTCCCGATGCTCGACTTTGACATGTGGCCAAGCGTCGACAGCGTCGACAAGCGCTGCGTCGCGCTGCGCTGCCCTGTCAGCCAAATTCCGGTTGCAGATGAGTCACATGAAAAAGCATTGGTAGAGGCACAAGACGAAAGAAACAGGTGATAAGAGGGGAAACGTAGCACCAATAAGGCGGCTGCAGGGCAAACCAACAATGCCACAAAAAAAAGCGAATAAAAAAACGAGTGAAAGCCGCGCAAATTTAATTTGCTGTATAAAGCGATGTTAAAGTGCGAAGTAGAAGCAGAAGCAGCAGAAGCAGCACAAGTCGCCACAGAGTCACAATCAGCACAAGTCGCAGCATAGCATAGCAAGCAGTAAGCAGCAACAGCAAAGGTTAACATTAGCCCGTTGGCTAATTTTTAAGTGGAATTTAGTTAACAAATTTTAAGCACGTTTAAAGCATATTAAAAAGCTACAAACCGAAAACAAGTCAATTTCAATTTGCGAAAAAATTCTACAGAAAATTTATTGAAAGTATTTTACATTATTATTATTTTATATTATTTTTATTATTATTTTTATTTGATATTATTAGTATTATTTTTATGTAATTTATACTATTTTTCCTTTTTTATAAATGAATTTATTTTAAAGTATTTATTTATATTATTATTATTTTTATATTTCATTTGCAAAAAATTCTGCAGAAAATTTATTGAAAGTAATTTAAATTATTGTTATTATCATTATTATTTTCGATTATTATTATTATAATTATTTTAATTTAATATTGTTTGTATTATTTTACATAATTAATGTACTTTTTATTTTATAATATATAAATTTAATACAAATGTTAATATAATAACAATAAAATTTGTATATTATTTATATCATTATTATTTTATACTATTCAGATTATTATTATTATTTTATATTATTTTTTTTGTATTATTATTTTATATTTTTGATTTATATTATATTCAGCACTTCATTTTAATTTTATATATTTTATTTATAACTTTTATTATTTTTTTTCATTTACTGCAACAATTTGTATAACATTTTTATATAAACATTTTTTTCCCCATTGTCCCCAAATTTAATTCGAATTTTGGTATATTGCAAATAAAAAAGGAAAAATAAACTCGGATAATTTTGAACTCTACAAATGAGTCACATCGAACATCAGATGTATGCTTGTCTGTTTGCTGTTGCACGAAGCTGGGATAGTTTTAGTATGTGTGGCGGCACATAAACTCTGTCCATGCTTATGTGTCGTAAATAGACGTGTGTGCGACAAACGACTGTCAGTCAATTGTGACATTAAAGTTCACATTGCACGCATTGCGCTGGCACATTCAATGAGTGAGAAGCAATAACAGCAACAACAACAGTTGTGATGGCAGAGGCACCTGACGGACAACAGAAAAGTTTTTGCTGGCCAAAAAAAAAACAGAAGTGTGAGTAATGCGCATACATAGAGACTTTCATTGAAGAAAGTCAAGAGGCAAGGCAAGACGAGGCAATGTAAGACGAGGCAAGGCAAGGCATGATATATTCGTGCCGAAAATGTTGTGTGATTAATGAAATTTATCGTGAAGTTCAATGAAGTTGACCTAGTTTATGTTACACACTTGCTAGATAGAAGCGACGACAAGTAGTTGTCACTCTTCTTGCTTGCTTGCTGGCCAAGAGACCAACAGAAATTGAAATTAGCAAAAAACTAGTTGAGGCAGTCAACCTTGTCAAAGTCAATTGAAAAGTGCAACAGCAAAGAGCAGCAATGATTTATTTTTTTGTACATATTCATATTACAGATACAGTGGGAATTTATATTTGTGTTGAATATTGCAACTCAGCAAGTTAAATCAGACATGCACGCACATGCCTGCAATCTGCCATCGACAGAGAGAGACGCATGCAACGTGTGACTTGGCTTGGCTTTTAGTTTTTTTTTTTTTTTTTTTTTTGGTTTTTCAGTTTTTTTTTTTTTTTTGTATCTGCAAGATACACATATTTCAAGTGTCTCGTCGACAGCTGCTTATTATAGTAGATGCCGACGAGATGCTGATGCTTACTTGACGATTATTGCCTGGCCCCAAAAATAACAGCAGCAACAACAACAGCAGCAGCAAAAAATATAAAAAAAAATACTAAAAACTGAAAATGAAACAAACGGCAACTTCATAAATCTACGCGGCAATTTTGACACATGCCGCGCAGCAGCAGCGGCAGCAGCAACTGCTATTGGCTGCTGTTGATGATCAAAACTTTGTAAATTCGACATGTGCTGTGTGTGTGTGGGCGGTTTTTTGGCTTTCTGACAGGCATTTTGACACTTGCGGCTGATGTGAAGTGAGCTACGCTGCACTGCGCTGAGCTGTGCTGTCAACGTGCTGTGTTTTATGGCCATCACCTGATAACAGTCGATGAGTGTGCGCTGCACCAGTTGCAAGCAATCTAAAGTGCAACAACAACAAAACTCTACTTAGATTGTACTTTAATTGCAACAAGTTTTTTTGTGTGGTAAGTCTTTAAGTGCTGCATGATCGACAAACGTTTGGCTAAAATGACTGCAGCACGTTTAGCACATCAGCAAATAGCAATAGCAGCATCAGCATTAGCATCAGTAGTAGCTGTGCAGCAGTGCAGCAGCAAATAAACAGCTGTGCAGCAGCAGCAACTGTGTAACTGCAGCAAATGCAACTGAAAGTTAAAAAGGATCGTGATTTGGCCAAATACGAAGCAGACCGTCAGGTCGCATTGCATGATGAACACACACGCATGTTACAAACGTCAGGCAATTGCAACTGCAACACACAGAGAGACAGTAAAACAGAGAGAGAGGGAGAGAAACAGTAAGAGACACATAGCAGAGTCAGTGCTCAAAAGTAATTAAAAAACGCCGTTGCACAAACGACGAGACGATGATGTCTCTGACGACGATGACGACGACGACGACGATGTGAAAAGCTTTCCCAGATAATGGTCGCAATAATAGAAATGGTAATAGCAGTAAGCAAAGCCATTAAATGAAAGCAATGCACCAAAAAGCAAAACGAATACAAAGATAAAACTACCAACACACATAAATGTAACTGAAAAAGTAAAAAAAAAAAATATTATTACCCCAAAAAAAAAGATGTGTTGCACAATTGCACAGAACGAAAAGTTTTATACACTTAAAATTTATTTGCAAGATATATAAATAAAAAATATATATTTAATATTTAAAGTATATTTAATTAATTTAATTAGAATGTACAAATTTTATATATTATTTTATTTATTATTATTTTATTTATTATTATTTTATTTATTATTATTTAATTTATTATTATTTAATTTATTATTATTTAATTTATTATTAATTTATTTATTATTTCTTTTTTTTTAATTATTATTTTATATATTTTTCATAATTATTAATATTTAGAATATATTTAATTTATTTAATTAGAATGTACAAATTTTATATATTATTTTATTTATTATTATTTAAGTTATTATTATTTTATTTATTATTAATTAATTTATTTAATATTTTTTTTTATTATTATTTTATATATGTTTTTATTATTTTATATATTTTTTTAATATTATTTTATATATTTTTTTAAATTTATTTTATATATTTTTTTATATTTGTTTATTATTATTTTATATTTGTTTTATAATTTTATATTTATTTATTTTTTTTTGCATTATTATTTTATATTTTATTTTTTTAGATTTATTTATAATATTACATTATTTATTCGTATTTTTATATACTGAATATTTTATTATTATTTTTATATTATTATTTTATATATTATTTTTATAATATATTTTTTTTATTTATTATTTTTTACATTATTTTATTTATTTTGTACATTATTTTATTTATTTTTTATTCTTATTTTAATTTTTATATTTTTATTATTAATTTATTTATTACTTTTTATTATACTTTTGTTATTTTATATATATATATATATAATTTTATATATTTGTTCATTTGAATTACCAACTGTTATTAGAAATGACAGCGACCCTTAAATTCTCAACGTTATGGAGAAAAATTACAATATTAGCTACAGTTGTTAGCTTCAACTACTTGCAATTGGTAGATAGGCTAGAAAATAAAAAAAACTAAACGATTTAAGCTGGCAGAGAGATAGAGAAAGAAAAAGAGAGAGAAGGCAATCACATGCAGAAGCTTGGCCTAGCTGCTGGCAGGCAAATGGCAATGGCAATGGCATTGCTAGCAGCAAGAGCAGCAGCAATTGCAGCAGCATGTGTGCTCAATCTATTTGTTGTTGTTATTGTTGGTAAGCAACACCCGCCCGACACGCCTTCAAGCAGCACCCCCCGCCAGCCTTTATTGCAGCTTGAGGCTCGAGTTGATGAGAGAGAGAAAGAGCTTCGTTTGAGTTGAGTTACGCGCACAGTTTGAAATTCATTTATCATTTTATTGTAAAGAAAATAGATACAACTATACAAGGCAATGCAAGGCAAGGCAGCAAACAAGCAACACAACAAATTTTTGCTGCAAAAACTTATTTTGCAACACACACACAAACACATGAACAGCATGGTTGTACACCTGTATGTGGCATGCATGTATAAATGGTAGCAAAAGAAATAAAAATCACAGAGTGGCTCCAACTTCTACTGATGATGCTACTACTGCTGCATATACATATACATATACATACATATATATAAATATATATATTTAGCTGTAACGATTTTTAACAGTTTGCTGCAACAAGTTGAAGTTGCATTTAATTTGGTATATTAATTTGCCACTGAACTGTGAGCCGCAAATGCAGCTTAGCTTGTTGTTGCCGCCATCGTTGCGGTAATGTGAACATATTATATGCGAAATGGGAACAATTCTTTCAAATGCTACAGCAATTTATAGCTATAGCTGCAGCTGAAGCAGCAACAGCACTTCAAATATAAATTGCAATTAAGCTTTCGTTATAAATTTAATATTAACTTGATTTTATTTAGCAAAAAAAAAAAGCAAATTATAATATTAATAAAATAAAAACCAAAAAAATATATTAATAAAAAAAAAAAATAAATAATTTAATAAAAAAAAAAAACAAAAATATATTAATAAAATAAAATATAATATAAAATAAAATAAAAAACAAAAAATATATATTAATGATATAAAAACCATAACATATATTAATAAAATAAAAACCAAATAGTATATTAATATTTTTGCGGAACATCCTATAAATTATTTAATATTGTTGTATTTTTTTTATTTATTATTTTTCACTACTAAAAATTCGCATTAATCAATTAATTTTATTCATCTATAAAAGCTTCACCTTGACCTCAATTATTTGTTGATATCTTTTTCAATCTATTTTTATTTTTTTTTCCATTCCCCTTTTTTTATTTTTGCTGCTAATAAGGCATTTTGTTTCCTGGCAACACACGCTACACTCTCAAAGAATTTATAGTTCAGTTTGAGCGCCCGCAAACTTCTTTAGAAGTTTCGCCAAAATCTTTGGCTTCTTCAACGTATTTGTTGCTGCCTCTGCTGCTGCCGCTGCACCACATGGGGGCCACCCACATAAAATACAAATGCCTGACCTTTTTTTTTGTGCAGCATTATTATTGTTCGTCTAAAGTTAAATCAGTTCAAGGTTTCCAGACTGTTTCAAATTCGCATAATACAGACGGACGACACAAATTCATATGTACATATAACACAAAACTCTGTGAATCGTCGTCTGTCGTAAGTCACAAGGCGCTGAGATCTTGAGAGAGAGAGAGAGCTTAAAGTTCAACCAGTGCCAGTTGAAACTTCTTATGCGAGTTGTATGTGAAGTTGTCTGCGCTTTTTGTTATATTAACGTTTTGTATCTCTGTCATCTTTCATCGTTGTCGCTTTTGTCGTTGTTGTTGTTCTTTTTTTTATTCGGGTGGCCGCATCTTAAGTAATTTATTGTGTATCGGAAATTTCGAATTTGCATGCTAAAGCCATAATTCTTAATTTACTCATTCCTCAGCTTTTATTATGAATACTTTATGCTGCTGCTGCTGCTGCTGTTGTTGTTGTTGTTGCTGTTCTGCTCCCTCTGCTGCTGCTGCTGATGCTGCTGCTGTGCAGTGTGCACAGCCAACAGCTCTGGCTCTGGCTGACTGGCTGACTGGCTGCTGCGTGTGACCGCAAGACAGCCCCCCAATTAACTGCCCCAACCGCAGCTCCGTTTTGAGCTTGAGGCCAGCCCGTGGCCAAGCGACGTCATGCAGCTGCAACTACAATAACAACTGCAACATTTAGCTACGCAGCAGCTTCAGTTGCAGATTTGAATATGACTACAACAGCAGCACAACACTTTCAGTTTTTAGGCAAAAAGTGCCGGCTGCTGCTGCTGTTGCTGCTCAGCAGAAAAGAGAAGAAGAAAAAAAATCAAATTCACACTAATTGCTATGATCAGACACAGTTATAAATTTTTGAGTTGTTATTTTTACGTTTTCAATTTCTTATGCACAGCAACAGCAGTAACAGTAGTATGTAGTAGTAGCAGCCAGCTGCTGTTGTTATTTCATTGCTGCTCTTTGCATATCATTTGATTGCGATCGTTGTGCATATACATATTTCATATATAAAACATTTTTGGTTCAACTGCCACAAAACAGTGGCAACAACAAATATACTACACACATCTGTCCGTCCGTCTGTTCGTTTGGCAGAGACAAAGACACAGACACTAAAGTGGCGCATCTTATGCCTTCTTCTTCATCATAAACTATAAATTGTTTCTCTTTCTTTTTTTCTGTCATTTTTTTTTATTATTGTCTTTTTGGCAGTTCACTTGACTCTCTGTAATTATGAGCAATTTAAATAAATTAAAAGCACTTTTTAAATCATTTAAAAATTGCGTTTAACTGCTGTGGAATGCTGTGCAGTAAATGCTCAATGCAATTATTAGTTGTAACTAACATTTCAAACTATTCAAAAAAAATATTATAAAAATTTTTAAATGTAAGTGAAATTCATATTAATTTATTTAATAATTTTTACAATAATGTTTTACATTTCACACTCTTCAAAAATCGAATAAGAATAATTTTTTGAAAAATTTTAAATTTTTTTTATTAAAATTAATTATTAATAAATTTAGAAGGGTTAACTCTCTTAGCCCCAAACGTGCCTTGTGCCATATGTTATAATATTATCTAAATTTTCTTGATTTTCTCTAATAAATAAAAATATTTTACGATAAACTTCTGTCGCGATAAATTCTAGATATTGTCAGTTAAAAAAAAAAAAAAACAACAAACATTTAATTGACTTTTAATTGCAACTATTAAACTTTAATATGAAACGAATGGAACAACATGCTACATGCAACCAATAGAAGTACTAGAAAATCGAAGCGCAGCCAGCACCCACAATAATAAATCAATTTAATTAAACAATATGTTTAACATATTAACGAGACAGCAGACTTTTAACTGTTACTGTTGCGGCTCAAAAGGCAAAGAAAAAATAAAATAAAATAAAAAAAAAAAAAAAATTATTTCGCATAAATAAAGCAATTTGCACAACACGAACGGCAAGACAAGACAAGGTAAACCTCAAAGCGTAGCACTTGTGATGCGAATTCAGAGGAGACTCAGAAATGCAAATAAACAAAAGTGTCAAATAAATATCAAGCTATCGATTATTCCAATAAGATAAACAACACAAGATACAAACAGACAGACAGTCAGACCGACAGACAGACAGAGATACAACAAAATACTATACGTATCACATAATGGAACAATTTTTTGCTTAGCGCAAAGTTTCACAGCGGCAACATTTGTTTGACATTAGAAACTATCAATAGTTTTTTTTTGATGGCAATTTTATAGATAAATATAACAAAAAATTCCTCAATTCCGGATGTTGGTCTATAAAAGAAAATCTATTAAATTTTAATTGATAATTTTAATAACAAATATAATTATATCAATTCATTTAGAGTATCTGCTAGTCAATAATATTTTTAATAATTTTTTGTTATTTTTTTTTTTTTAATTGTCGTAATGAATTTATGGAGCTAAAAACAATGTCCGAAAATTTGTTAAACTCAGTTGGGGGGCGGTCGCGTCGCATTGTATCTTATCGTTTTAATTTAAATAAAAATCTATTTCATATATAGAAAAATATAAAGAGATATATGCGCATAGATATAGATATATGTATATATTGTATTTATTTATTTATTGTTCAGTCATAGCAATAACATGATAAATGCTTGTACGCAATTTGTTACCTCATCGCGATGAGTTTTATTTTATGCTAATTTGTACAAAACTAGATGTCGAATATTGTGTTTAATTGAGTCAAAGACAGACATACAGACAGATGGACAGATAGTCAAAAATCAAAGAGACAAAAAAAAAAGCGCGCGACCAACAAACGGCAACAGCAACAGCAGCAGCAGCAGCAGCAGCAACAACAACAAAATTGTAATTAGCATATTATGAGAATAAACACAAATGCTTAGCAGCAGCGTGCTTGCTCGCTCAGAGATTGACGAAGATCTTGGAGTAAAGATAAACCTACAAATTTATGAGACTTTGAACGGGCCAAGAGCGACAATAAAATGGCAAAGTCAACACACAATTAACAAAAAAAAAATTATATATATATATATGTATATCGCTATATATATATATATATCTATAAATTATATAATATTAATTAATGCAACGAAATTGAAATACTCTATAAAAATATTTTAGTATATATATATATATATATATATATATATATAATATATATATATATATATATACAACTATGAGAAGGCGGACAATATTCGGCAGTCGGCTCATCCAAGATCTCGACATTAATTACGCAACAAAAAAAAAAAAAGTTAATGAAATGTATGTTAAAATAATGAAAATTAACATCGACAAGGCAAACAAATTGTTGTTGTTTTTTTTTTTTTTTTTTCGTCTATCAAAAAAATGATGGGAAAATGCTAATTAGACAAAATAAATTTCGCATCAAAAATTAATAAACAATTATGAGAATGAATTCAAATGTCTGTTTGGTCGCACACTGATTAAATTTCACACTCAATGGGTGTAATAAACATGACAACAGACACAAAACACAAGACATAAGATACGTTATCCAAACATATAAATCTATGTACAAAACTCATCATAACAACAACAATAGCAGCAACAACAACAATAACAATAACAGCAAACAACATTTGTATTAATTAAGTTCTTGCCTTTGATTTGCCGCAAAAGTCATTTAAAATAGTTGTTGCACTTGCCACTTTGGTTATATATTTATGCAACAAAAAAAAAAAAAAAAAAAAAAAAAACTTGGCAATTCAATGCTTAATTAAATCGTTAAAATCAGTAGTTTCATTTTATAGTTAGATACTTAAGGTATGCAAATCGTTTACTATAAAACAAACATAGTTTCAGTGGATGAAGGCGCGTTAAACAAAATTAAGAAGAAAAAACAACAAAAAAAAGTCTAAGGCTATTAACTGTATTTTGCCACTGATCAGCTACTGCAGCCACAAACAATAATAGCAAAAAGCGAAAACAAAAGACAACAACAATAACAACAACAAACAAGCAACGTCAACAAGAAATCCATCATAAAAAAAATATCGCGTTTTTCTCTGTTCATAGTCGTAGTAGTAGTAGTAAAAAATAATACAATGATCAGTTTAACAGTAGTAAGAAATTAATTAATTTGAAAATAAAAGTCTGATGATGAAAAAAAAATAAATAAAATATAAATAAAAATAAAAGAAAAATTAAATAGCAGGGAAAAAAATTTAAATTTTTAAAGACAATAAAAATCATGTTTTTAACAATAAAACAAAATCAACTAGTATCAAGCGCTAAAAGTATTAAATATTTATCTATAGATAAATGCTATATGTCAGCCATAAAACGATGGGGAGTATAAGTTTTCAAAGAAAATATAATTTACACTAGGGTTAAATTGTATTTTAATCAATGTTTTGTATACAATGACTGTATAATCTTAAAAGTTGACAAGGTTATATAAATATATATAATATATAGAATATATATATATATATCAAGTCAGGTTAATGAACTTATGCTGAGATTGTTAATATATTCTTAACTATGTAGCTTTCATTTCTTTATGCCAATATGCTTACAATATTTAAAAAAAAAAATTATATTATATTTGAGCTCAATATACTTTAGGGAAATTGATTAAAAACTCAAGATAGGAAATACAATAATTTATTATAATTAATAGCATTAATTTTGTGATAACATAAATGCTTTCCTCTTCTGTCACTCAGAATTCTCACTCAGATTAATCATATATATTTAAAAGCTTCATCAATTTCCATACAACGTCAAGTTGACTTTTAGCGCCCCAACAGCTCAGAACTCTCGACGCAACAAAATGTTGATATATTTAAAATTGTGTGCAATTTTATTAGGAATATTATTACCAATAATTTTGGCTGAAGTTCCTGATACACTAGAGCAATTGGTACGTTAATTTGTTAATTTGTAAAAAATAAAAAAAATTTATTTAAAATAATTAAATTTTAAACAGTTCAATACAACATTATATGATTCGGTTGATTGTGACAAAATTGAAAGAGAAAAACAAAATCAATTATTAATAAATGAAATTAAGACATTTCAAGAAATAATTCAATCAAATTTAAATGTGAATCTACAACAAATGTCAACATTGCATAATAAAATAGACAAAGGTGCCGCAGATATTGATAATATTAAATCAAATATTGTATATTTAAATAAAACATGGTGTAGCATACAAATCTCACAAAGAGATGAACAAATGCTAGAACTCAAAGCAAATATAAGTATGAAAGATGAAACAGTTGTTAGATTACAGGAGAAATTTCAAAATTCGTTGGTTCAGATAGAAGAACAAAAACAAGAAATAACAAAATTAATGAAAACTCTTTCACAAGAGATTCTACATATCGAAACATGTAAAAATGAAACATTACTGCAGGTTAAGCAAATGGTAGATATGAAAAATCAATTAGATTCTTGTGAAAATCAAATTGCGACAAATAAACAACAATTTCAAGAAAATCAAGATCAGTTTAATAATGAAATTACAACAAAAAATAATTCTTTATTGGTTTCAACTAAAGTTTCACACATGAAAAAAGTTTTGATTGCAAATCATTTATAGAATTATTTTTTGTTGTAATTTCATTATTAAACTGATCTTGATTTTCTTGAAATTGTTGTTTATTTGTCGCAATTTGATTTTCACAAGAATCTAATTGATTTTTCATATCTAACATTTGCTTAACCTGCAGTAATGTTTCATTTTTACATGTTTCGATATTTAGAATCTCTTGTGAAAGAGTTTTCATTAATTTTGTTATTTCTTGTTTTTGTTCTTCTATCTGAACCAACGAATTTTGAAATTTCTCCTGTAATCTAACAACTGTTTCATCTTTCATACTTATATTTGCTTTGAGTTCTAGCATTTGTTCATCTCTTTGTGAGATTTGTATGCTACACCATGTTTTATTTAAATATACAATATTTGATTTAATATTATCAATATCTGCGGCACCTTTGTCTATTTTATTATGCAATGTTGACATTTGTTGTAGATTCACATTTAAATTTGATTGAATTATTTCTTGAAATGTCTTAATTTCATTTATTAATAATTGATTTTGTTTTTCTCTTTCAATTTTGTCACAATCAACCGAATCATATAATGTTGTATTGAACTGTTTAAAATTTAATTATTTTAAATAAATTTTTTTTATTTTTTACAAATTAACAAATTAACGTACCAATTGCTCTAGTGTATCAGGAACTTCAGCCAAAATTATTGGTAATAATATTCCTAATAAAATTGCACACAATTTTAAATATATCAACATTTTGTTGCGTCGAGAGTTCTGAGCTGTTGAGGCGCTAAAAGTCAACTTGACGTTCTATGGAAATTGATGAAGCTTTTAAATATATATGATTAATCTGAGTGAGAATTCTGAGTGACAGAAGAGGAAAGCATTTATGTTATCACAAAATTAATGCTATTAATTATAATAAATTATTGTATTTCCTATCTTGAGTTTTTAATCAATTTCCCTAAAGTATATTGAGCTCAAATATAATATAATTTTTTTTTTTAAATATTGTAAGCATATTGGCATAAAGAAATGAAAGCTACATAGTTAAGAATATATTAACAATCTCAGCATAAGTTCATTAACCTGACTTGATATATATATATATATATATATTCTATATATTATATATATTTATATAACCTTGTCAACTTTTAAGATTATACAGTCATTGTATACAAAACATTGATTAAAATCCAATTTAACCCTAGTGTAAATTATATTTTCTTTGAAAACTTATACTCCCCATCGTTTTATGGCTGACATATAGCATTTATCTATAGATAAATATTTAATACTTTTAGCGCTTGATACTAGTTGATTTTGTTTTATTGTTAAAAACATGATTTTTATTGTCTTTAAAAATTTAAATTTTTTTCCCTGCTATTTAATTTTTCTTTTATTTTTATTTATATTTTATTTATTTTTTTTTCATCATCAGACTTTTATTTTCAAATTAATTAATTTCTTACTACTGTTAAACTGATCATTGTATTATTTTTTACTACTACTACTACGACTATGAACAGAGATCGCTTTTTGCTATTATTGTTTGCTGCGTAGCTGATAGTGGCAAAATACATTAATATTAGACTTTTTTTGTTGTTTTTTCTTCTTATTTTGTTTAACGCGCCTTCATCACACTGAAACTATGTTTGTTTTATAGTAAACGATTTGCATACCTTAAGTATCTAACTATAAAAT
>JBAMBR010003944.1:0-82096 GCA_037044475.1 Zaprionus obscuricornis
TCAAAAATTTCATTTAGTTTTCAGTTTGAAGTTTCTTGTGCTCATTCATTAAATCGTTTTCCAATTAAAATTTTCACATTGAGTTGGTCAATTCCTTTGAGCATTAACCCATAAACAATAACAACAACAACAAGAAGAAGAAAAGCAACAACAATAACAAGAACAACAGTAAGTTGTAGTAGTAGCATTTCTTGGCTTCAAATCTCAACATTGTATGTCAAATAATTTAAATGAGTTTCTCCACATTTTCTCATTTTCCCATTTTCACATTTCAAGTTTTATTTCAAATTTTCAACTAAACATTTTAGCAGCAAAACACACTTCAAAGGTTTCAATTTCAAGTTCATTTTAGGCCTTCAAAAAAACCAATACAAACATTTAGACAACACACACAAACATACACATATATATGTACATGTATGTGTATATAATATATATAACACTGAGCACACACACATATAGAGTGAACACACCCACACATCGACATAAAAATAATCAAAAAATGGCGTATAAACAAACACGACAACGACAACATCGACGTCGACGTCGACTTCAACGGCGCTCGTTCTCTGCTCGGGCGCCACAGCACTTTTTAAACACTCTTACTCACTCTCCGTCTCTGTCACTCGCTCCCTCCCATTGGCACGGCCCCCGGCGCCGTTACGTTACGTGCTCTCTGCATGTGTCTGTGTGTGTGTGTGTGTGTGCAATTTTGCTACCTTTTTGACTGCGTTTTCTTGTGCGTTTTGCCTGCCTCTCATTGTATGTGTTTGTTTGTGCTTCGAGTGTGTTGTCGATGTGTGTGTGTGTGTGTCTGTGTGTTTGTTCAAAATGTTAAAATCCTGTTTATTGGATTCAATGGTTTGTTAATTGCCAATTTCAACTCGTTCTTCCTCTGTTGAACGTCGTCGACGCTTCGCACAAGTTTTTGCAGTCACTGTGTGTGCGAGCGACCACGATTCAACATTGCCGTCGTCGCCACCGATGCCAATGTCGTCGTCGTCGTTGCCGTCGTCGCAGACGTCGACGTTGCTGTGGTCGTCGTCGTCATCGTCGTCGTCATCGTCGTCGTCGTCGTCGTCGTCGTCTTTGTCATTCGTTGTATGCCGACCCTTTGCTGCTACCGCTGTTACTGCCCTCTGCCAGTGGCTTTTGGCCTGTGCCGCTGTGGCCCATCGATGCCAGCCATAATAATTTCCTGGCTATAAAATTCATTAGACCAACGTTTTCAGCTCCGACCACCTGTAAATGTCTGTTGCTTCTGTCCCTTAGTCTCTTTGTCTCTTCTATCGTCTGTCGTCTGTCGTCTACCGTTTACCGACTGCTGGCGTCTGGCTCGTGTTTTAGAGGGTCTAACTAGCAAGAGCTACCGTTATATACCATTTGATTGTATGTTGTTGTTCATCTTGCTGCTTTTGTTGTTGTTCTGTGTGAGTGCCATGAAATGTCGCCGGTGTCGTTAAATTAGCCCCCAGTTGGACTTAGATAGTACTTCTGTGTATCTCTATATGCCTATATATGTATGTATGTGTGTGTGTGTGTGTGTTAGTTTAACGAGGTATCTGCACAAGTTTATGCCACAGATCGTAAATAATCGGCATAAGTTAGGCGCAGCATCGTTTACTTTACAAATGTATCAAGATCTTAGCCAAAGTTCCATCGAGTGATTTTTATGTGCCTACAAATTAAGAAGTAACTTGAGTTCCTCTGCTGCTTCTTCTTTAACTACAACTTCAACTTCTACCTTAATTTCAAATGAAAATTGATATAAAACGCAAGAAAGATTTTTCTTAGAACCGGTTAATACGCATAGATTCTATAGACTTTAATTGTTATCTGATGCGCTGGCAGCCTAGCCTGAGATTCTTTCCTAACCATCTTCAGTTTGAGGAGGTGTAACTCAAGAGGCCATAGATCAGTTAGATAAGTTAATTGTTGTAGCATTTGGAGAAGATCGAGAAGTGAAAAGGAGTGAGAAAATAGACATGACTCAAGTTTAGCTTATTTTTAATTTTTCTATATATAAATTAATATAAATAAATATAAATAAATATAAATAAATATAAATAAATATTAATAAATATTAATAAATATTAATAAATATAAATAAATATAAATAAATATAAATAAATATAAATAAATATAAATATAAATAAATATTAATAAATATTAATAAATATAAAAAATATAAATAAATATAAATAATAATACTAACATTATTTAATAAATTTGAAATATTATAAAAAAATATTTCAAAATTTAAAACATATTTTTAATAATTTCATATTTCAAACATTTTATTAATTTTTAACCGAAAGTAAATTTTAAATGCATTAAGAACTAAATTAAAAGCATGTTGAAATTTCATTTAAAACTTTCCGCTGTCTTTAATAAGATTTTCTTCATATTTCTAAACTTTGTCTGCATATTTCTCCAAAAATTTAAAGCATTTTTAACACTTAATTATTAAAAAAAAAAAAGAAAAGAAAATAAAAAACTTGCGTTCATTAAGTATGTTCAACTTGGCATAAAGAAAAACACGGCGAGAGCTGACAGCGACAGCACTTCTTAGAATTTTTAGCTATATAAAGTTGTATCTTTAAGGTGCATTTTTCTGTCCAAATCTGACAAACTCTTATCATCAGCTGTCATCTTTTTGCCGGTTAACAAGCGACAAGCGACACTCGCACTTCACTTCGTTTTCGTCTTCGTCTTCACCGTCGCCTTCGCCATCGCCATCGCGTCCGCCTTCACCTTGGCAAACTGATTGTCAACTCTTGAAGAGCTTCTCAAGAGGCTACGGTGGCACATAACCGCTCATCCGCACACACACATACACGGAGCACACGTACACACACACAGACACATACACACACACACACATTGGTAGCAAGTTGTGTCTGGTGTCGCGTTTAATTCAATTGCGCAGCAAAAGAAGAAAAATCGCAACAATTGCAAAAGCGAAAATTGAGAAGAGGAAAACAATTTTTTCTTTCATTTTGATTTTTTTTTTTTGCATCGTTTTGCTGACAAACAAAAGCGCAAGCAGCGCTGGCAGCAGCAGCTGCAGCCGCCGAAATGGGCGTGGTATGGGAGGTCAGGTGGCAGGTGACATGTGGCATGTGGCTGGAACAAGAAATACGCCAGCAAACGGATATGTCACACAAAGCAGGATATCAAAGCGTGACAGGAACAACGACGCGCAGCTCAAAAAAGGGAAGTCAAGGAGAAGATGTAGGAGTCGGAGACGAAACAAGAGCAGCAGTAACAGCAGATGGAGATGCAGAAGCAAAAGGATAAAGATAATAATGACAATGTCAGTCATGATGATGATGATGATGATGAAAGAAAATTCACGCACTCGAAAAAGTTTCACTTGCTTAGAAAATGCTGAGTATCTATGTACGTGAACTGAGAAGGTGAGACGACACATTAAAGCTACAAGAAGCACACACGCCTACATACACTCACACATGCACACAAACATACACACATATACACATGCTCAAGCATTCACATACATAGACAGTTGTACACTTGAGCAAATTTGAATTGACAACGCATTTCCGTGTCGCTGATACCAAGTGACACGCGTGTCTCTTGCCTAACACTCTACAAAACTCGCTTTGTCTCCTCC
The DNA here is from genome assembly GCA_037044475.1 of Zaprionus obscuricornis. Taxonomy (NCBI): domain Eukaryota; kingdom Metazoa; phylum Arthropoda; class Insecta; order Diptera; family Drosophilidae; genus Zaprionus; species Zaprionus obscuricornis. The sequence continues at coordinate 3,638 of JBAMBR010003944.1, forward strand.
CTCGCTCACTCTTTAACTCGCGCGACAATCTCTACTTGCTCATCTACTCTTCAATCCAAGTTTTATATGGTATAGAAATCGCTTGCTGCACTTGGAAAAATTGTGTGTAATGTAGTGTCTATTGTGTTGAGTTTAGAGCACTAATAGTAAGTGAGGTTAGGTTATGTGTAGAGCAATAAGTGAGGTTAGGTTATAAGTATAGCCATAAGTGAGGTTAGGTTGTAAGTTATGAGATATGTTTTTTTGTAAAGATAAAGTTTCAAGGGAGAATTTCAACAATGAAAAGAGCAAAAATATAAAGCAAAAATAAAATAATTGAGCGGAATAATATCTTGAGATTCTTTTGTATAAAAAAAAATTTACAAACTGAAGATTTAGCTTGTTATATTAAAAATATATTTTTTAAAATATTTTTATATCATTTTTAATTTTCTTTCATTTTCTTTCAGCATTTCTTTTTTTTTTTTTTGAGTGTATCATGACAGTAGTTCCTTAACATTTCCTTTGTATTGCTTCGTAGCTTTCATTGCAATATATATTTCTATACATATAAATTTTTCAGTTTTTCTATAAGCTTTTTCTTTTGGCTTTTCCAGCATATGCTACGGAAATGTCAGGGAAATGCATGGAAAATGCTTTTATAGATGAATTCCTTAATGCTTGACAGCTGTAGCAACAATATAAACGCTTCCGCTTTGGCCACAACTAATAGAACAGTCTCCTCAGACTTTCCCCTCCCCCCCACCAGGTTTTCTCAGTTTTCCCCATTTTCCCACCAATCATCTCTGTCTGTTTGAATCGCACTGTGCTCTCTGCTCTTTTCTTTCACTACGCCATCGCGTCTACCATCAATTGCCAAATAATGTTGAGCTATCAAATATTTAAAATGCCTTGGCTGAGGTTGATTTTTTGTCTGTTCTTTTTTTAATTTTTTATTTTTTAAGCTTTTTTCATTGGCGTAAGCTGCAAAAGTGCTGAGTGGGATGGAAGTGTGTGGAACGAGGCAACGGCAGCTGGCTGTATGTGGCATGCCATGGCAGCTCGCATGCGACATAAAATGTTGCATTTTTAATGTGAATTTTGTGTGTCGTTTATGTTTATCTTTTTTTTTGTTTTTGTTTTTGTTTTGGTGCACAAATATTTTAAAGCATACTTTTGAGCGCTTCAAACTCTGCAATATTTATGGAAAAACAATGGACACAACTTTGCTTGAGGAATAAAAGAGAGAGAGAGAGAGAAGTGAGAGTGTGAAATGGCAGCAAAAATTGTTTGCTTTAAGGTGTGAAAGATGCAGAGTATAGAACATAACAAAAATGCCAAACAGTTTAGGGCAAGCGTCTAACAAATCTGCACATTGACTCTGAAAGCCTCAGGCACGTGCAGTAGCTAAACGAGTTAAGAACACTAGGGGACGAACAGTTCGAAGTTGACTTTTGCACTGCTAAAGCATGCAAGCGAAAGTGTGTGTGATAGTGAAAGAGAGAAAGAGAGAGAGAGAGAGAAAAAATAGGGAAGAGTCATAGTTCGCATGTGTGAAAGCCAAGCGTAGCGAACGCAGACACTAGAGCATGCAGGTCCAGGGCCAAGGTAATGCAATGTCTGTGCTGTTGGCCAGATCAGAGTATAACACCTACACTTCATACCTTGCATAACACATAGACACACACAGTTGCCACACATTGCATATACAAAGCATTTGCTTGTTTTGCCATACCAGAATGAAGGAAAGAGAGGAAGAGAGAGAGAGAAGGCATCAACATTTTTTCTGTTTTCTTTTTGCCACACGTTTTGCTTGTTTTAATTTCTTTGCCATTTTTCTGCTGCATATTTTCACACTTTATCGTTTCTGTTGCCTGTCTTTCCCTTTTTCCTCTCTCTCTCTCTCTCTCTCTCTCTCTCCCTTTCACTCTTTTCATCCATCATTGTGCGCAACTGTTTGTTTGTTTGCCTGGCTGTCTGTCAAATGAATTATTTGCATAGTTTTTGGGCGCAGCGCAGCGGCAAATGATAAAACCTTCTCTCACTCTTCTTACACTTTCATTCAGGCTTTTACTATCTCTCTCTCTCTCTCTCTCTCTCTCTCTCTCTTTCTATCTCACTAGTCATTTTTCCCGCATTTTCTATGCACATTTTGACAGGCTAAGCACGGATTTACCATGTCCATTGACGTCGCTGCCGCCGCCGTCTCCCTTCGACATCGTGTAAATATTTATTTAATGCCTGAATAAGTTTTAAATATGTTGACAGCAATAGAAAGAAGCAAATGCAACTGCATCAAAATGCAATCCATGAAAACTCAATAGATTTTCATGATTTCAACGATTTACTATGTTTTTTTTTTTTTTTGGAGCATGCTAATCGCATGATTGTGTGAAATATTCTATATATAGATTTTGTGTATAGATTATAATATTTGTGAAATATATGAGCGTTAAAATCCCTTGAACATTGCACATTTAAGAAAATGCACATCGGAATATATTTGAAAATAGAAAAGTTGTAAGAGAAAAAAATTAATAGAAAACTGATGACATTTAAAGTAAAGCTGATTGTTATCGTGTATATAAGATTTATTTTAATTTCTTCGAAAAATTATTTTTTAAAATATTTAAATTTTTCAAAAATTTTATTTTAAATTTTGATTATTTTTTTTTTAAATTTTTTAAGACTTATTTTAATTTTTCTAACAATTATTTATTTATTTTTTAAATTATTAATATTTAAATTATTTTCTTAAATTTTTTTTTAATATTAAAAAATAATTTTAAATTTTATTTTAATTTTTAAATTTTTTTTAAAATTTATTTTTAATTTTAATACATTTTTAATTTTTCTACAAATTTTTTTTTAAATTTCTAATTTTTTTTAATTTTTTTTTAAAATTGTTTGAATATTTTTGGCATTTTTCTGTTAATATTTTAAAGTAATTAATACGAAGCATAAAAATCGAATACTTTAATTTGGCTATTAAAGAAACTTTTTTAAGTGCCGTTAATTGACGTTTCCCAGACCACAAAATTCATTGGAATTTGCCTTTAGACTGTCTCAGCTGGCTGAAAAAGTAACAGCAGCGGCAGCATCAACAGGAGCAGTTAATCTCAATTGGCTCATGGTTTTTATTAGCCTTTGCCTTTGCCTTTGCCGTTGCTTTTGCCTTTGGTTTTGGCTTTGGCTTTGGCATTGGCTTTCACATCACATTCTCGCCATTTGCCGGCGGACTAATCAAAAGCCGAGACTGAATCGCCTGCACTTGAAACTTGAAGCTGACAACAGTTTGCCAGAGGTAGCAAAAACATGGAGCAGCTGGGCAAGGGTTGAGGGTATAGGGAAGAGAAAGAGAATCCTTTCAAAATACACGCTAACTGGCAGACCTTGCCCTTTTGACAACGACAATGGGCGGCACTTCAGCGCGAACTATTTTGCGCCAAGTTGATTAAAAACATTGCTTGCTTGGCAATGAACCGAGAAGCAAAGTGCAATCAAAAGCAAAAAAATATAAAAATGAAAGAAGAAAACAAAATGGGGAAAAAAACAAGTGAAAAAAAAACTATCCCGAAATTAAATGACTTTCATTTAGCGTCCAGTCGAGTCCAGTCAAGAGTCCAAGGGGCAAAGGAATACACTATGGTCGCGCCACGTTTTCAACGAGGCCGAGGCCCAAAAACTTTTCAAATAGACATTTTCAAAGGCAAAACTTTTTTATCAGCAGCAGCAGTAGCAACAACAACAACATTAGCACTAGCAGCAGCAGCAAGAAAAATAACAACAACAAGAGTCACAGTGGCAGCCACAGCCAGAATTATAGTTCTAGCCGGAGTCAATGCTGTCGTAGTAAAGCCTAGGACTCGCAGCCGCAGACCGTAGTCCGGTCAGAAGCGGCCGGAAGTTTAGCTATGCCGGTTGGCTGGCCGCTTGCAGCGGATTGCGGTCCACATTGGGCGGGGTAACGGGGAGTGTGCCAACGGAAGAAGGAGTACACTGAGCGGAAGGCGGGACAGGGATGCACAAGAAGTAGAATGATGGGTAGTCGCATCCGGAAACTGGTGCGCTGCTCTGTTTCATCGTACTGTGGCTTAGAACATTTGCCAGGGGTTAGTGCTGAGGTTGATGAGCGATAGGCGAGACGGTTGCTAAGAGGTGAATGGGGGAAAGTAGAAGAAGAAGAAGCAGGATGTAGAGGAAAGGCAACCCCGGTGACTGCGACGTGGCAGCAGCCTGTGCGCAATTTATGATATACGACAATGTAATAGAGATGGGACAGGATAAGTAAGTAAAAAACAAACATTATAAGCGATGAAACTATATGCGATGACATAAAAAGGAAATACAAATTTTAACTGAGAATAATAAAGGAATATAATAAAGGAATATAAATATTATTAATACTTAAAAAATAATTATATGTATAAAGGAAATAAAAAATAAATATAAAAAAAAATAAATATTATTAAAATTATAAATTTAATTAATAAAATAAATAATAAATAAATAAAAATAAAATAAAAATAATAAAAAATAACAAAAAAAAAATAATATGTACTAGATAATAAATAGATATATGGAAAATAATTTGTTTTTTATGTGCATAATAAATGAAAAAAATGAAAAAAAAAAATAAAAAAAATAATAATTAAAATTCAAGACATAAGGTATTAATAATAAATTTTAATAGGAAAAAATTTAATTTAATTTTATAATTCAAAGATAGAAAATAAATAAAAAAATAAATAAATATAAATATTTTCAAATTATATAAATAATCAAGAAAAAATAATAAAATACAAATAATAATAATAAAATATTAATTTAAAATTTATAAAAAAAAATATATTCTAGTAATTAATAAAATTAATTTATTCATATTTTAAGCTATATTTTAAGTTAAGTTGTAAGCTCAAATTCAAATTCTACCAAATCTCAGCTTAGTGCTCTAAAAAAAAAACTCACGAAACACGAGAGAAACACACGCTATCGTCTCTAGCTTAGTGCAGACTGTTGGTCGACAGCATGACAAAGTGAGGGCCAAGTGGAGCAAATAGTAAGGGCGATGGGTTGAAGGTAAGGGGGCTTTGAAATGGGCGTGCGGACATTTGGGCTGGCATTTGTGACACCCGCATTTATGTGCGACTATTTGGTTTATTTCAAATACAATCACATTTACACACACACATATACATAGAGAGATGAAATATACACATACACACACAGACATATACATTTAGACACTTAGTGGTCTTTATTGGTTTGGCTGTGTTTTTGTTGCTGCAGTTGTTGTTGCTGTTGTTGTTGCTTTTGTTTTTTTTTTTTTTTGCTAACCGTACAGTGGCACCCACAGATGCCGCTGCCTGTGCGGTTGTTTGGCCATTTTCATTTTCTATTTTTTGTTGTTGCTGTTGTTGTTGTTGTTCTCGTTGTTGTTTTCTACTTCTTGTTTTTTGCCAACCTTTTTCCTGCATTTCATTCAATTTGGTTTGCTGGCAACACACAGATATCTGTATATATATTTCTTTTCACTCTATGTCTGTATTTGTATGTATGTATGTGTGTGTGTGTGTGTGTTTGCCATTATAGTTTATGTAGTTTGCGGTCACATTTGGCCTGGCAATATGGGTAAGGTTAGAAGTGGACAACTGCAAATGACATCCCAGTAGATCTCATTCAGAGTTTACTTCTCTCTTTCTCTCTCTTTCTCTCGCTCTTACTCTATGTCACTCCTCCTGCTCTTCAATCGAGTGCTAATTTTAAATGTATATGGATATTTTATTGCTGCCATTAGAGTTATTAGAGACAAGAGGCAAAATGTTGTTTGCATTTACTAAGTGCTTGCAGTAAGAGTTCGAGAGTTCGAGAGTTCGAGAGTTCACTTCAAGGATACCAAAGGATATATTTTTCATTCTACTGTTATAGAAATTAAACTTTCTTTATAATTTATTGCATACGATTTAGATAAAATTTTATTTTGATTTACGATTACAAATATCTCCATACATACATGCGAAATATTCTAGTAGATTGTAAAGAGATGTGAAAAAGATTAACACTAGATCAATTTATATTATACATATATTATATTATATTTACAGAGTTTAGAGAAGATTTACACTAGATTTATTTTTTAAGCTTTTATAGAAATATTTTTTGTTAAATATTTGATATTTGAAAATAAAAGTAAAAAATTTTTAAATGTTATTCTTAGAAAGAAAATAATAGTTCAAGTAAAAGTAAATAAAAAGCTAGAAATTTAATTTTAATAAGTAGAAATAAATGCATAATATTTAAATAAAATATAAATAATGCATCAAGCGTTAAGCTGTCATCATTTATTATTATTATAATATATAAATGGCAATTGAGTTGACAAACAATCAGTTTTTGCTTGAAATTGCCGTCATCTGGTTTAAATCATGGCACGTGCCATTAGTTAACTTCAATATGTCGCATTGATATATGTATGTTGTCTATGTATATCGCAAAGCATTCTTTGCAAACAAATCGATAATTTGCGCATAATTCATTTGTTAACTTTCGCAATGTTATCTTATGGCCGAAATGGTCCATTTAGTCCGCGACCCAAACTCGAACTTTACCAAACAATTTTCTGAGGTATCAATGGCAACACCTTTTTATGGTTGACACCACACACACACACATATATACACACACATATAAGCACGCGTCGCAGACAATTTGTTGCAGGGGCTTTTTGAGTGCTTTTTTGCCAAGGACAGCGACAAAAAGGCAGTCAAAAAAGAAGGCATGAAGGTCAGAGGGATGTATAGTCGCCTCATGGGTATTGGCTAGAACTAGAAGGAAGTTCTTTGTTTGGTTGAGAGTCCCAAAAAAAAATAGCAAACGCCACGTATTCTCGGCTATTTATTGCCATTTTCCTATGGACCCAAGGCACGCATTTACCACACACAAACACATATACATCTATACATGCACACGAACAACAATTTCACATAAATCAAAATAACTGTCAGCGGAAACGGCGTCCATAGTTTTAACGGTACAAGAGAGAGAGAACGAGAGAGAGAGAGAGAAAGAGAGAGAAAGAGAGAGAGAGTGAATGGAACCGAATCCGGGCAAAAACAACAGCATATACAGTGAGCAAAAAATATTGAAAGGAAAATATCAAAAACTAGCCAGCGTAACATTCCATACACATATACACATACACATATACATCTGTACATTTATATATGTGTGTATATCAACCCAATGGATTTCCTTTTATGCACAGACACAAGTTGCGTTCCATTGCGCCGCATTGGTCAGGGTTGCCACCTTTGACGGCAAACGTCGCCGGTTTGCCAATTTTGTACATTTTTTGGTGTCATTTATTTTGCCGACACACAGCAAATGCAACGCAACAGCATAATTAATTGTTCAGCATATTTGCGGTCATATTTTTTTTGTTGTCTACTTTTCTTTTTGTTTTTTTAAAGTTTACTTTAGCTGCTGTCTGGCAACGCTGCAACGTTATACCAAATATACTTAAATATACTTAGCGGCTACAATAATTGTAAATAGCTCAATAAACAAAATTATCCAGTTTTTGGGATACAATTGTTTTGTCAAGCCAATCGTTCAGTTTAATGAACCATTTGAAAAGAACAGACGCTCATTCTCCTGTTCCTGGCTCACTCGTATTTCGTTTTCATCAAAATAAGTGAATATTTTAGAGAACATGCAGTTGATAGACTTATGACATACCCAGCAGTAGTAGAAATATATTTTTTTTTAATTTTTGAAATTTATAATTAAATGAGAAATATATTTAAAATTATAAAATATAATTTTATATATAATAGTTTTATTTAAATATTAGTATTAAATATTTATTTGAAATTTGTAAATATTTTAAAAAATTTGGAAATAATAAATAATACATTTTTCAATAATACGTGTATTTAAATTTATTTAAAATATAAAATTAAAAAATTTTATATTTAATAATTTTTTTTAAATAAATATTAAATATTTCATTAAAAATTGTAAATATTTTTTTAACGCGAATTTTGTATAATTTATAAAAAAATTATTATAAAAATCCCATCAAAAAATTCTAAATTAAATTAAATAAAACAATTCCTTTCCTCCCTTTAATCAATATACTTTTTTTTACAGGATATACGCATAATGAAAACGTAGGGCCCTGCCGCGCTCTCTTTCCCTTCTCCCTCTCCATCTAACTGCGCGCACATCATTAGGCGCTGCCAGTTCACGAAGTTTTAATGAAAACAGCAACAGCAGCAAAAACAACAACAACAAAGCAAACAACAGCAGGCAGCAAGGCACAAGAAAACAATAACAATAGCAACAACAACAAGAAGAACGAGAAGAAAAACAACAATTGGGGTCCGTCCAAGAGAATCTTTTGCCGTTTGCCTTTTTTGGCCCAATCAAAAATTAATGAGTGCCAGGCGCTTAGAAGTGATAAATCACCTTGACAAAGGCGAATGAACGAAACGAACGAGCGACGAAGGATGGCAACAGCAGCAACGAAGTAGAGTAGAGAGAAGGAAAAGAAACAGATATATAGAGTGAAAGAATATAAGAAAGAAAGAGAACCTGAAAGAGAGAGAGAGAAGAGAGAGAGAGAGGAGAAGAGTGCGTGTGTGTGTGAGTAAGCAGTGAAACTGAAATGAAAATGGCATCATAATAATAATAATAATAAATGTCGCCTTTTGTAATTTGCTTTAATTGCCCAGCAAATGTGCCACAGCAAAATGTGCCAACTGTAAAACGTGTGCGAATGAGAGTGAAAGAGTGAGAGAGAGAAGTGAGAAAATAAAAAGCCATATTGTAGTTGTGGCATCTTAATTATAAACCACTCGACCGAAATTTGCTAACTTCAAATCGCCGCACATAACTCAAGCAACATGCAACGTAGCAGACATGAGACTGCAATTAATTGCCCCAAAATGTATGCTATGGTTTTTTCTTCTTTTTGTTTTGTTTTCATTCACCAGGTGCAAGCGAGCAAAAGAGCAGTTGCCAAGAGACGTGGAATGTGAATGGCGAGATGGCAAGGTGGCAAGGTAGCAAGGTGAATCGTTAGATGGGAAAAGGTTCTAACTGCGCACAGCATGACGTGGTATTTATTAATTTCTTTTGACAAATCTGTTGCATGCTGCTGTTTTTGAAGCACTTTGTCAAACTTTTGCAACAACTTTTGCGGCCAAAAACAACAAAAGGGGAGCAACAAGCCAGCGACGCAGGGGCACGGGCCATCACTTGCTAAATGCTTGGCCATTACACACACACACACAGAGACACATACACTTGCAAACACGCATACATAGACAGCGCTTGTAGCCAACATCAAATCGTGTTGTGCCACGAGCCACTTGAAAAACGCAAAAGTAATAAACTTAATTGGTTTGTTCGCAGTTACTTTGCCTAACCTCGCAACGTTCCTTGCCGCCCGCCCGCCCGCACGTACGCACCAGCAGCAGCAGCAGTCAACACCACCCACCAGCAGTGGAGCCTCAGTAACCCTGCCCCTTGTTGATGTAGTCGAGCATTGCGTTGCGTTTTGCGCTTTTAAGTAGCAAAGTTTTGTTTTTCCAAGCTTTTCTCATTTTCCTACATATTTTTTTTTTTTTTTGTTGCAACACTTTTCAGCCAAAGTGTTGAAGTTTGCTGTTCGAGTGGCTCGTTCTTTTTTTTTGTCAGTGAGCAACACTTTCAAAGAGAAATAGAGAAGTAGCTGACTTTCAGCATGTTTACATATACATAGGGAGACAGAAAGAGATAGAGAGAGAGAGAGAGATGAAGATATATCGCTCATACGCAACGTGCAACTCAACTCAACTCAACTCGACGCGACTCGTTGCCTTATTATGTTGTCTAATGAATCCCAGAAAAAACCAAAAACTTTCTCAAGTGCTTTAGTTGTAGACAGCAGAGAAAGAGAGAGCGAGAAAGAAAGAATGAGAAGCACAGACTAAAACTCACAGAAATTCTACAATTTTATTTCAATAGTAAGAAACGTAGCCTGAGTAATGGATATTTTATAATGAATTTTAGAGTAAGCAAAAAGTTCCCAAAAACCAGCAGTAAACGGAAATATGTTACAGCTACAGTGAAATAATAAATTAATCTACAGTAAAATTATAGAAATTGTTTTTTTTTTTAGTCAAAAATTCTTGTCAAGTTTTCAAATTTGTTTGTGTTGCAAATTGACAAACAATTTATTATTGCAATGCCAACAATGAGAGCAACAAAAAGTTGCACTATTAAATATTTTTATGCTACATTATGCAGTCCGTTAATTATTATTATAGTATTTCATGCACATTTATTTATTTTTTTGCTTCACGCTACTTTCATGCTATAAAAATAAAGTTGATATTTTTTTATATTTTTATTTTTATATATTTTCACATAATTTTCCACACCTAAATAAAAACCAACGTCGTTGGCAGGCAGTATGTATGTGTTTGTGTGTGGCACGCCACGCCCATCAAGTGCCACAGCACATAATTATTGCCCACTTTTCGGTGGCAACGCGAGGGACTTCAACAACAACAGCAGCAACAACAACAAAATGAGAAGCGTAAAGATGCAGCGAAAACAGCTTTGAAAACAATTTTGAACGCCAGAGACGTGAAGTTTGCCGCACAGGAACGTAGCCCCCAGACAGCACAGCACAGACACACTCACATACACTCCGATATATATATATATATATAAGTTTGTAAAAGTTTTGCCAGGATGTTGGCAACCTCGTTGCAAGGATAAGGCATAAAATATACGCGAAAAGCGTGCGAATCTGCGGCTAAGCAGAGTAAAGATAGAAATAGACAGACATCGAGAGAGAGTGAGGGAGAGTAAGAGAGACAGTTAGAGTGTTGATGAGGGAGGGGGTAGATAATATAAGGCGCGGCTTAGCTACTGGCAACAACTTCTTTAGCCTTGGCCCAGCACTTACGACTAATTGAAGTTAAGACCTGCCGCCTGCTGATGTTGTCGACTTACCTGTAAAGAAAAAGAGATAGACAAAAAAAATCAGTAAATGAGCGAGACAGATATATATATAGGTATGTATAGAGTATAATAAGAGTAAAGTTGAGCATGAAGTTAGTTAAATCGTGTAAATTATGTCTAATAGATAAAAGTGGCATGAACGGCAAAAGAAAAGTTGCCGCTAAACCGAGTCTAGACTCAGATCCTTTCACTAACGGCAAGGATGATGATGATGATGATGATGACGATTATAATGATGACGATAACTATGATGTGGCATGCGTCAAATGAAGAGTTGTAAAACTTCAATGTGTCTGTGTGTTGCAACAAAACTACAGCTGTGTGGCACGTTAAGGCCAAAGTAATAAACGTGCAAAGAAAAAGCAATGCTGTTGCCACCAAAACAAGAAGATGAAGGAGAAGAACTTGCAACAGGTAAGAGGCAAGTGGCGACCACTACTAACTTGGCTCATGCGACCATATGATGTTGCACGTCGGCAACGACGACTTGTGGCAACTGTCTTGCCATGTCTTGCCTTGCCTTGCCTTTACTTTACTTTTGCTCTTGCTGCTGCTAGTACTGCATGTTTACCTGGCAGAAAAAGGCTATAAAAACAAAGGCAAATAAAGCCAAGGCATAAGGCAAGAGACCGAAACGAAACGAAACGTAACGCAACGCAACACAACGAAATACAACGAGACGAGAGAACAGAAGAAGAAGAGAAGAAGCAAAAACGGAGAATAAAGTAAACTGAATAGAAGGTAGATGAGGCAAGCAACTAATGTTGAAATTCAGGTTAAACAGGGTTCTGCTGCAGGAGTCTCTACTGCTGCTGCTGCTGCTGCCGTTGCTGCTGTTGCTGCTGAGCAGCCTCTTTGTGGCCCAAAGTCATAACTCAAAAGTCAGTCTGAAGAGACAAACATGTGACTTAATAGTTGCCTGACTGCCTTACCAAGACTAGTTGCAGTTGTAGACAGTGGATGTGGCACGGGTTTTGGGGAGCAGAGAGATAGAAAGAGTCTGTGGCCAGAACTGGCAAACAAAGACTGTAAAAAGAAAAAAAAAAGAAAGAGTAAACGATAAAGGAGACTGAGCAGAGTAACTTACTCTTTCATTCCCCCTCTCTCTCTTTCTCTTTCGCTCACTCTGTGTGTGTGTCTGTGCTCTGTAAAAGGGTATCAGACGTTCTTAACGTGAAATCACAGGCAAAACAGAATCACACACATATACAGACACACACACACAGACATACATTCAGACATATGCATAACTATAGAGTGTACTGCAAACATATGTTGCCTGTAGACTCTTCTTCGTCTTCGTCTTCTTCTTCTTCTTGTTGTTGTTCTTATTGTTGGCTGTATGCCCAGCAGGTTGTCCCAGACGACAAACTTGCCACAGCGACAGCAGTCGCGTTTAAGTCAAATGCTAAATGGCATTTGGGGACAACAACAACAACAATAACAACAACAACAAACAGCTGAGCTACCCTTGCCTTACAACTTCCCACAAGCAACGTTTCTCTCAGTCTCCAATCCCCAGTCTCCTGCCTCCTTCTCCAGTCTCAATAGTGTGACACAACCAAATTTCATTTTCTTTTCAGCTTTTGCTTCAACTACATTCACAGCCACAGCCAGAGCCAGAGCCAGAGCCAGAGCCTGAGCTTGAGCCTTTTTCCCAGAGCATTCGCTCATCACATGTCTGCGGTTTCTTTTACGTTTTTTTTTTTTTTTCTTCTTTTCTCTTTCTCTCTCTTTCACTGCCTTTTGCTTATTCTCTTTGGTGGCAAAATAAAAAGTGTTAAGTAGTTGGATTTGAAGACTGGTAACTGGTAGCGCATTTTGCTACCGTTCCTGGTTCCTGCTCAATGTTGTTGTTGTTATTATTGTTGTTGTTACGGGTAGTTTTGACTCGCCTGTCATTCTGTCAGTTGCAACAACTTAGTCAACATGCTGCACACAGTGTGCTGCAGTGCACGTAGCAGACAGCAAAATGAATTTTTCCCTTGACTTCAGTTATTGCTTTCTTCTTTCTTCCTTCTTCTTCATTCTGTGGTGTTACACCAAAATTTGTTTTGATAGAGCTACAGGAACTTGTCAAAAATTTGTCATAAGCGTAATGATCTTTACGGTAACATTGGACACTATGATAGTGTGAGAGTTAAGTGAAATTAGCAGTCAAAATATTTGCTATATTTTATTATAATTATTAATAGTCCCCAGCACAAGACTTTGTAGACTTTCATTGAGAGTGTAGTGCTACTGTCTTTGTGTCTGCTCAATTTTTAACATTAAAGTAAAAGCATTTCAAATATGTAGCCATAACTGCTTTCTGTTTCCCTTAATTACTTGGCACTAAGTGTGCACAGCATCCAATTGGACAGTTTCTCTTTCTCTCCTTCTCTCTCTCTCATACTCACACTCTCAGTCTTTTCTACTTGTACTCGTTCTCATTCTCTTTATATTATAAAGACTTAAACTTTTTGTCCAACCCGTGGCGTAATTTTTGATTGCCCTCAGTTCTCAGTTCTTAGTCCTCCTACTTCTCTGTAGTATCCGGTATACGGGTTTACGATACACAAATATGCTCAACCAGATAGAAAGAAAGAGAAAGAGAAGGAGTAAGAGCTTGCCACACACTTTATAAACATAATTGCCGAAATGTTGCAACTATTGTAAAGCATATACAAAACTTAGAAATGAATTGCCATTTCCCCCGCTCCAGATGTTACCTCTACTCTAACTACTCTCTAAGCGTATCCTGTCGTATCCTTATGCCTTTTACCTAAGTTCTTTCCATGTCTGGGGCCAACAACTACTTCTACTACTACTATCCAGTCAAAGTTACTTACACACGTGTCATGGGCCGCACGGCCAGCAAATAAATTTTCTTATACAGGGGCAGCACCAGTCACTCTTTACTCTTCACTTCCCACTCTCTACTATCCATAGTTTCCTTATAGATCCCAAACTAGCCCCTATATGGCAAGGAAACAAAGTGCAGAAACTATGACCAAAACATTTTACTTACAGTTAAAGGTAGCAAAAAAGTTTCTCTACACATGCGTCTGCAACGTACACACAGTGTTGACAAAGGCCGACAAGGCAGCTGTGGCATCAACAAGCTGTATATGTGTATATGCTATGGGGGGAGGGCAACATATGGAAGTGTGGGCGTGGCTGGGCGATACTGATAAATGTAAGCAGAGTGGTCAGAGCCAGTGCCACAGTCACAGCCAGAGAGCCAGAAGGAAAAGTGAAAATGGCAGCAAATTAAACGCACAGAGAGAACTTAAAAGGCGCAGAGAAAACTCTTAACTGTGACTCCAACATTCGGTAGGAGTTTCCGTTTTTTCCCTTGTCGTTTCATTTACTTTCCCCTTTATAGCTTGCATGCCTCTACTCTCTACTCTCTTCTCTCTTTTCCCACTTTCCCTAGATGCTTTTTTGAAGGGTTTTGGACTACAGATTTTACCTTTGGCAAGGCAGTTTTAATTAAAAATAGGAAAATGACTTTATGATTTACATGATGCCAAAAATTTAAAGCAATTTCCTTTAAGAATTTAACAACACTTCACTCTCCGTTTCCCTCTACCCTTTTCGCTACTTTCTGCGCAGTTTTCTTATATATATATATATATATAAATATTTTTTTTCTCTCTTTTAGTATGCAGAGACGTTTTTAGCTTGAAAACTGCCAGAAACACGCGCATTTTCAAGTGGTTTTTTTCACAGATTGTAAGCCCAAAAAAACCGCTTGAAAATGCGCGTGTTTCTGGCAGTTTTCAAGCTAGAAAAAACGTCTCTGCATACTAAAAGAGAGAAAAAAAATATTTATATATATATATATATATAAGAAAACTGCGCAGAAAGTAGCGAAAAGGGTAGAGGGAAACGGAGAGTGAAGTGTTGTTAAATTCTTAAAGGAAATTGCTTTAAATTTTTGGCATCATGTAAATCATAAAGTCATTTTCCTATTTTTAATTAAAACTGCCTTGCCAAAGGTAAAATCTGTAGTCCAAAACCCTTCAAAAAAGCATCTAGGGAAAGTGGGAAAAGAGAGAAGAGAGTAGAGAGTAGAGGCATGCGAGCTATAAAGGGGAAAGTAAATGAAACGACAAGGGAAAAAACGGAAACTCCTACCGAATGTTGGAGTCACAGTTAAGAGTTTTCTCTGCGCCTTTTAAGTTCTCTCTGTGCGTTTAATTTGCTGCCATTTTCACTTTTCCTTCTGGCTCTCTGGCTGTGACTGTGGCACGGGGAAGTGGCAATTCATTTCTAAGTTTTGTATATGCTTTACAATAGTTGCAACATTTCGGCAATTATGTTTATAAAGTGTGTGGCAAGCTCTTACTCCTTCTCTTTCTCTTTCTTTCTATCTGGTTGAGCATATTTGTGTATCGTAAACCCGTATACCGGATACTACAGAGAAGTAGGAGGACTAAGAACTGAGAACTGAGGGCAATCAAAAATTACGCCACGGGTTGGACAAAAAGTTTAAGTCTTTATAATATAAGAAGAATGAGAACGAGTACGAGTAGAAAAGACTGAGAGTGTGAGTATGAGAGAGAGAAGGAGAGATAGAGAAACTGTCCAATTGGATGCTGTGCACACTTAGTGCCAAGTAATTAAGGGAAACAGAAAGCAGTTATGGCTACATATTTGAAATGCTTTTACTTTAATGTTAAAAATTGAGCAGACACAAAGACAGGAGCACTACACTCTCAATGAAAGTCTACAAAGTCTTGTGCTGGGGACTATTAATAATTATAATAAAATATAGCAAATATTTTTACTGCTAATTTCACTTAACTCTCACACTATCATAGTGTCCAATGTTACCGTAAAGATCATTACGCTTATGACAAATTTTTGACAAGTTCCTGTAGCTCTATCAAAACAAATTTTGGTGTAACACCACAGAATGAAGAAGAAGGAAGAAAGAAGAAAGCAATAACTGAAGTCAAGGGAAAAATTCATTTTGCTGTCTGCTACGTGCACTGCAGCACACTGTGTGCAGCATGTTGACTAAGTTGTTGCAACTGACAGAATGACAGGCGAGTCAAAACTACCCGTAACAACAACAATAATAACAACAACAACAACAACAACATTGAGCAGGAACCAGGAACGGTAGCAAAATGCGCTACCAGTTACCAGTCTTCAAATCCAACTACTTAACACTTTTTATTTTGCCACCAAAGAGAATAAGCAAAAGGCAGTGAAAGAGAGAGAAAGAGAAAAGAAGAAAAAAAAACGAAAACGTAAAAGAAACCGCAGACATGTGATGAGCGAATGCTCTGGGAAAAAGGCTCAAGCTCAGGCTCTGGCTCTGGCTCTGGCTCTGGCTCTGGCTCTGGCTGTGAATGTAGTTGAAGCAAAAGCTGAAAAGAAAATGAAATTTGGTTGTGTCACACTATTGAGACTGGAGAAGGAGGCAGGAGACTGGGGATTGGAGACTGAGAGAAACGTTGCTTGTGGGAAGTTGTAAGGCAAGGGTAGCTCAGCTGTTTGTTGTTGTTGTTATTGTTGTTGTTGTTGTCCCCAAATGCCATTTAGCATTTGACTTAAACGCGACTGCTGTCGCTGTGGCAAGTTTGTCGTCTGGGACAACCTGCTGGGCATACAGCCAACAATAAGAACAACAACAACAAGAAGAAGACGAAGACGAAGAAGAGTCTACAGGCAACATATGTTTGCAGTACACTCTATAGTTATGCATATGTCTGAATGTATGTCTGTGTGTGTGCCTGTATATGTGTGTGATTCTGTTTTGCCTGTGATTTCACGTTAAGAACGTCTGATACCCTTTTACAGAGCACAGACACACACACACAGATTGAGCGAAAGAGAAAGAGAGAGAGAGGGGGGAGTGAAAGAGTAAGTTACTCTGCTCAGTCTCCTTTATCGTTTACTCTTTCTTTTTTTTTTTTTTTCTTTTTACAGTCTTTGTTTGCCAGTTCTGGCCACAGACTCTTTCTATCTCTCTGCTCCCCAAAACCCGTGCCACATCCACTGTCTACAACTGCAACTAGTCTTGGTAAGGCAGTCAGGCAACTATTAAGTCACATGTTTGTCTCTTCAGACTGACTTTTGAGTTATGACTTTGGGCCACAAAGAGGCTGCTCAGCAGCAACAGCAGCAACGGCAGCAGCAGCAGCAGCAGTAGAGACTCCTGCAGCAGAACCCTGTTTAACCTGAATTTCAACATTAGTTGCTTGCCTCATCTACCTTCTATTCAGTTTACTTTATTCTCCGTTTTTGCTTCTTCTCTTCTTCTTCTGTTCTCTCGTCTCGTTGTATTACGTTGTGTTGCGTTGCGTTACGTTTCGTTTCGTTTCGGTCTCTTGCCTTATGCCTTGGCTTTATTTGCCTTTGTTTTTATAGCCTTTTTCTGCCAGGTAAACATGCAGCACTAGCAGCAGCAAGAGCAAAAATAAAGTAAAGGCAAGGCAAGGCAAGACATGGCAAGGCAGTTGCCACAAGTCGTCGTTGCCGACGTGCAACATCATATGGTCGCATGAGCCAAGTTAGTAGTGGTCGCCACTTGCCTCTTACCTGTTGCAAGTTCTTCTCCTTCATCTTCTTGTTTTGGTGGCAACAGCATTGCTTTTTCTTTGCACGTTTATTACTTTGGCCTTAACGTGCCACACAGCTGTAGTTTTGTTGCAACACACAGACACATTGAAGTTTTACAACTCTTCATTTGACGCATGCCACATCATAGTCATCGTCATCATTATAATCGTCATCATCATTATCATCATCATCCTTGCCGTTAGTGAAAGGATCTGAGTCTAGACTCGGTTTAGCGGCAACTTTTCTTTTGCCGTTCATGCCACTTTTATCTATTAGACATAATTTACACGATTTAACTAACTTCATGCTCAACTTTACTCTTATTATACTCTATACATACCTATATATATATATATATCTGTCTCGCTCATTTACTGATTTTTTTTGTCTATCTCTTTTTATTTACAGGTAAGTCGACAACATCAGCAGGCGGCAGGTCTTAACTTCAATTAGTCGTAAGTGCTGGGCCAAGGCTAAAGAAGTTGTTGCCAGTAGCTAAGCCGCGCCTTATATTATCTACCCTTCCCCCTCCCCCCTCAGCAACTCTCTAACTGTCTATCTCACTCTCTCTCGATGTCTGTCTATTTCTATCTTTACTCTGCTTAGCCGCAGATTCGCACGCTTTTCGCGTATATTTTATGCCTTATCCTTGCAACGAGGTTGCCAACATCCTGGCAAAACTTTTACAAACTTATATATATATATATCGGAGTGTATGTGTGTGTGTGTGTGTATGGCTGTGGGTGTGTCTGTGCTGTCTGTGGGCTACGTTCCTGTGCGGCAAACTTCACGTCTCTGGCGTTCAAAATTGTTTTCAAAGCTGTTTTCGCTGCATCTTTACGCTTCTCATTTTGTTGTTGTTGCTGCTGTTGTTGTTGAAGTCCCTCGCGTTGCCACCGAAAAGTGGGCAATAATTATGTGCTGTGGCACTTGATGGGCGTGGCGTGCCACACACAAACACATACACACTGCCTGCCAACGACGTTGGTTTTTATTTAGGTGTGGAAAATTATGTGAAAATATATAAAAATAAAAATATAAAAAAATATCAACTTTATTTTTATAGCATGAAAGTAGCGTGAAGCAAAAAAAAAATAAATAAATGTGCATGAAATACTATAATAATAATTAACGGACTGCATAATGTAGCATAAAAATATTTAATAGTGCAACTTTTTGTTGCTCTCATTGTTGGCATTGCAATAATAAATTGTTTGTCAATTTGCAACACAAACAAATTTGAAAACTTGACAAGAATTTTTGACTAAAAAATAAAAAAAAAACAATTTCTATAATTTAACTGTAGATTAATTTATTATTTCACTGTAGCTGTAACATATTTCCGTTTACTGCTGGTTTTGGCAACTTTTTGCTTACTCTAAAATTCATTATAAAATTTCCATTACTCAGGCTACGTTTCTTACTATTGAAATAAAATTGTAGAATTTCTGTGCTTCTCATTCTCTCTCTCTCTTTCTCTGCTGTCTACAACTAAAGCACTTGAGAAAGTTTTTGGTTTTTTCTGGGATTCATTAGACAACATAATAAGGCAACGAGTCGCGTTGAGTTGAGTTGAGTTGCACGTTGCGTATGAGCGATATATCTTCATCTCTATCTCTTTCTGTCTCCCTATGTATATGTAAACATGCTGAAAGTCAGCTACTTCTCTATTTCTCTTTGAAAGTGTTGCTCACTGACAAAAAAAAAGAACGAGCCACTCGAACAGCAAACTTCAACACTTTGGCTGAAAAGTGTTGCAACAAAAAAAAAAAATATGTAGGAAAATGAGAAAAGCTTGGAAAAACAAAACTTTGCTACTTAAAAGCGCAAAACGCAACGCAATGCTCGACTACATCAACAAGGGGCAGGGTTACTGAGGCTCCACTGCTGGTGGGTGGTGTTGACTGCTGCTGCTGCTGGTGCGTACGTGCGGGCGGGCGGGCGGCAAGGAACGTTGCGAGGTTAGGCAAAGTAACTGCGAACAAACCAATTAAGTTTATTACTTTTGCGTTTTTCAAGTGGCTCGTGGCACAACACGATTTGATGTTGGCTACAAGCGCTGTCTATGTATGCGTGTTTGCAAGTGTATGTGTCTCTGTGTGTGTGTGTGTAATGGCCAAGCATTTAGCAAGTGATGGCCCGTGCCCCTGCGTCGCTGGCTTGTTGCTCCCCTTTTGTTGTTTTTGGCCGCAAAAGTTGTTGCAAAAGTTTGACAAAGTGCTTCAAAAACAGCAGCATGCAACAGATTTGTCAAAAGAAATTAATAAATACCACGTCATGCTGTGCGCAGTTAGAACCTTTTCCCATCTAACGATTCACCTTGCTACCTTGCCACCTTGCCATCTCGCCATTCACATTCCACGTCTCTTGGCAACTGCTCTTTTGCTCGCTTGCACCTGGTGAATGAAAACAAAACAAAAAGAAGAAAAAACCATAGCATACATTTTGGGGCAATTAATTGCAGTCTCATGTCTGCTACGTTGCATGTTGCTTGAGTTATGTGCGGCGATTTGAAGTTAGCAAATTTCGGTCGAGTGGTTTATAATTAAGATGCCACAACTACAATATGGCTTTTTATTTTCTCACTTCTCTCTCTCACTCTTTCACTCTCATTCGCACACGTTTTACAGTTGGCACATTTTGCTGTGGCACATTTGCTGGGCAATTAAAGCAAATTACAAAAGGCGACATTTATTATTATTATTATTATGATGCCATTTTCATTTCAGTTTCACTGCTTACTCACACACACACGCACTCTTCTCCTCTCTCTCTCTCTTTCTCTCTCTCTCTTTCAGGTTCTCTTTCTTTCTTATATTCTTTCACTCTATATATCTGTTTCTTTTCCTTCTCTCTACTCTACTTCGTTGCTGCTGTTGCCATCCTTCGTCGCTCGTTCGTTTCGTTCATTCGCCTTTGTCAAGGTGATTTATCACTTCTAAGCGCCTGGCACTCATTAATTTTTGATTGGGCCAAAAAAGGCAAACGGCAAAAGATTCTCTTGGACGGACCCCAATTGTTGTTTTTCTTCTCGTTCTTCTTGTTGTTGTTGCTATTGTTATTGTTTTCTTGTGCCTTGCTGCCTGCTGTTGTTTGCTTTGTTGTTGTTGTTTTTGCTGCTGTTGCTGTTTTCATTAAAACTTCGTGAACTGGCAGCGCCTAATGATGTGCGCGCAGTTAGATGGAGAGGGAGAAGGGAAAGAGAGCGCGGCAGGGCCCTACGTTTTCATTATGCGTATATCCTGTAAAAAAAAGTATATTGATTAAAGGGAGGAAAGGAATTGTTTTATTTAATTTAATTTAGAATTTTTTGATGGGATTTTTATAATAATTTTTTTATAAATTATACAAAATTCGCGTTAAAAAAATATTTACAATTTTTAATGAAATATTTAATATTTATTTAAAAAAAATTATTAAATATAAAATTTTTTAATTTTATATTTTAAATAAATTTAAATACACGTATTATTGAAAAATGTATTATTTATTATTTCCAAATTTTTTAAAATATTTACAAATTTCAAATAAATATTTAATACTAATATTTAAATAAAACTATTATATATAAAATTATATTTTATAATTTTAAATATATTTCTCATTTAATTATAAATTTCAAAAATTAAAAAAAAATATATTTCTACTACTGCTGGGTATGTCATAAGTCTATCAACTGCATGTTCTCTAAAATATTCACTTATTTTGATGAAAACGAAATACGAGTGAGCCAGGAACAGGAGAATGAGCGTCTGTTCTTTTCAAATGGTTCATTAAACTGAACGATTGGCTTGACAAAACAATTGTATCCCAAAAACTGGATAATTTTGTTTATTGAGCTATTTACAATTATTGTAGCCGCTAAGTATATTTAAGTATATTTGGTATAACGTTGCA
Organism: Zaprionus obscuricornis; assembly: GCA_037044475.1. NCBI lineage: Eukaryota > Metazoa > Arthropoda > Insecta > Diptera > Drosophilidae > Zaprionus > Zaprionus obscuricornis. Next base: position 25,088 of record JBAMBR010003944.1, read on the forward strand.
GCGTTGCCAGACAGCAGCTAAAGTAAACTTTAAAAAAACAAAAAGAAAAGTAGACAACAAAAAAAATATGACCGCAAATATGCTGAACAATTAATTATGCTGTTGCGTTGCATTTGCTGTGTGTCGGCAAAATAAATGACACCAAAAAATGTACAAAATTGGCAAACCGGCGACGTTTGCCGTCAAAGGTGGCAACCCTGACCAATGCGGCGCAATGGAACGCAACTTGTGTCTGTGCATAAAAGGAAATCCATTGGGTTGATATACACACATATATAAATGTACAGATGTATATGTGTATGTGTATATGTGTATGGAATGTTACGCTGGCTAGTTTTTGATATTTTCCTTTCAATATTTTTTGCTCACTGTATATGCTGTTGTTTTTGCCCGGATTCGGTTCCATTCACTCTCTCTCTCTTTCTCTCTCTTTCTCTCTCTCTCTCTCGTTCTCTCTCTCTTGTACCGTTAAAACTATGGACGCCGTTTCCGCTGACAGTTATTTTGATTTATGTGAAATTGTTGTTCGTGTGCATGTATAGATGTATATGTGTTTGTGTGTGGTAAATGCGTGCCTTGGGTCCATAGGAAAATGGCAATAAATAGCCGAGAATACGTGGCGTTTGCTATTTTTTTTTGGGACTCTCAACCAAACAAAGAACTTCCTTCTAGTTCTAGCCAATACCCATGAGGCGACTATACATCCCTCTGACCTTCATGCCTTCTTTTTTGACTGCCTTTTTGTCGCTGTCCTTGGCAAAAAAGCACTCAAAAAGCCCCTGCAACAAATTGTCTGCGACGCGTGCTTATATGTGTGTGTATATATGTGTGTGTGTGTGGTGTCAACCATAAAAAGGTGTTGCCATTGATACCTCAGAAAATTGTTTGGTAAAGTTCGAGTTTGGGTCGCGGACTAAATGGACCATTTCGGCCATAAGATAACATTGCGAAAGTTAACAAATGAATTATGCGCAAATTATCGATTTGTTTGCAAAGAATGCTTTGCGATATACATAGACAACATACATATATCAATGCGACATATTGAAGTTAACTAATGGCACGTGCCATGATTTAAACCAGATGACGGCAATTTCAAGCAAAAACTGATTGTTTGTCAACTCAATTGCCATTTATATATTATAATAATAATAAATGATGACAGCTTAACGCTTGATGCATTATTTATATTTTATTTAAATATTATGCATTTATTTCTACTTATTAAAATTAAATTTCTAGCTTTTTATTTACTTTTACTTGAACTATTATTTTCTTTCTAAGAATAACATTTAAAAATTTTTTACTTTTATTTTCAAATATCAAATATTTAACAAAAAATATTTCTATAAAAGCTTAAAAAATAAATCTAGTGTAAATCTTCTCTAAACTCTGTAAATATAATATAATATATGTATAATATAAATTGATCTAGTGTTAATCTTTTTCACATCTCTTTACAATCTACTAGAATATTTCGCATGTATGTATGGAGATATTTGTAATCGTAAATCAAAATAAAATTTTATCTAAATCGTATGCAATAAATTATAAAGAAAGTTTAATTTCTATAACAGTAGAATGAAAAATATATCCTTTGGTATCCTTGAAGTGAACTCTCGAACTCTCGAACTCTCGAACTCTTACTGCAAGCACTTAGTAAATGCAAACAACATTTTGCCTCTTGTCTCTAATAACTCTAATGGCAGCAATAAAATATCCATATACATTTAAAATTAGCACTCGATTGAAGAGCAGGAGGAGTGACATAGAGAAAGACTGAGAGCAAGAGCAAGAGAGCAAGAGAGAGAAAGAGAGAAGTAAACTCTGAATGAGATCTACTGGGATGTCATTTGCAGTTGTCCACTTCTAACCTTACCCATATTGCCAGGCCAAATGTGACCGCAAACTACATAAACTATAATGGCAAACACACACACACACACACACATACATACATACAAATACAGACATAGAGTGAAAAGAAATATATATACAGATATCTGTGTGTTGCCAGCAAACCAAATTGAATGAAATGCAGGAAAAAGGTTGGCAAAAAACAAGAAGTAGAAAACAACAACGAGAACAACAACAACAACAACAGCAACAACAAAAAATAGAAAATGAAAATGGCCAAACAACCGCACAGGCAGCGGCATCTGTGGGTGCCACTGTACGGTTAGCAAAAAAAAAAAAAAACAAAAGCAACAACAACAGCAACAACAACTGCAGCAACAAAAACACAGCCAAACCAATAAAGACCACTAAGTGTCTAAATGTATATGTCTGTGTGTGTATGTGTATATTTCATCTCTCTATGTATGTGTGTGTAAATGTGATTGTATTTGAAATAAACCAAATAGTCGCACATAAATGCGGGTGTCACAAATGCCAGCCCAAATGTCCGCACGCCCATTTCAAAGCCCCCTTACCTTCAACCCATCGCCCTTACTATTTGCTCCACTTGGCCCTCACTTTGTCATGCTGTCGACCAACAGTCTGCACTAAGCTAGAGACGATAGCGTGTGTTTCTCTCGTGTTTCGTGAGTTTTTTTTTAGAGCACTAAGCTTAGATTTGGTAGAATTTGAATTTAAGCTTACAACTTAATATAGCTTAAAATATTAATTAATTAATTTTATTAATTACTAGAATATATTTTTTTATAAATTTTAAATAAATATTTTATTATTATTATTTGTATTTTATTTTATTATTGCTTATTTATATAATTTGAAAATATTTATATTTATTTATTTATTTTTTATCTTTGAATTATAAAATTAAATTAAATTTTTTCCTATTAAAATTTATTATTATTATGTCTTGAATTTTAATTATTAAAATTTTTATTTATTTTTTTTATATTTTTTTTATTTATTATGCACATAAAAAACAAATTATTTTCCATATATTTATTTACTAGTACATATTATTATTATTATTTTTTTTGTTATTTTTATTTTATTTTTATGTATTTATTATTTACTTTATTAATTAAATTTATAATTTTAATAATATTTATTTTTTTTATATTTATTTTTTTATTTGCTTTATACATATAATTATTTTTTAAGTATTAATAATATTTATATTCATTTATATTATTTTTTATTAACAATTATTATAACATTATTCTCAGTTTAAATTTGTATTTCCTTTTTATGTCATCGCATATAGTTTCATCGCTTATAATGTTTGTTTTTTACTTACTTATCCTGCCCCATCTCTATTACATTGTCGTATATCATAAATTGCGCACAGGCTGCTGCCACGTCGCAGTCACCGGGGTTGCCTTTCCTCTACATCCTGCTTCTTCTTCTTCTACTTTCCCCCATTCACCTCTTAGCAGCCGTCTCGCCTATCGCTCATCAACCTCAGCACTAACCCCTGGCAAATGTTCTAAGCCACAGTACGATGAAACAGAGCAGCGCACCAGTTTCCGGATGCGACTACCCATCATTCTACTTCTTGTGCATCCCTGTCCCGCCTTCCGCTCAGTGTACTCCTTCTTCCGTTGGCACGCTCCCCGTTACCCCGCCCAATGTGGACCGCAATCCGCTGCAAGCGGCCAGCCAACCGGCATAGCTAAACTTCCGGCCGCTTCTGACCGGACTACGGTCTGCGGCTGCGAGTCCTAGGCTTTACTACGACAGCATTGACTCCGGCTAGAACTATAATTCTGGCTGTGGCTGCCACTGTGACTCTTGTTGTTGTTATTTTTCTTGCTGCTGCTGCTAGTGCTAATGTTGTTGTTGTTGCTACTGCTGCTGCTGATAAAAAAGTTTTGCCTTTGAAAATGTCTATTTGAAAAGTTTTTGGGCCTCGGCCTCGTTGAAAACGTGGCGCGACCATAGTGTATTCCTTTGCCCCTCTTGGACTCTTGACTGGACTCGACTGGACGCTAAATGAAAGTCATTTAATTTCGGGATAGTTTTTTTTTCACTTGTTTTTTTCCCCATTTTGTTTTCTTCTTTCATTTTTTTATTTTTTTGCTTTTGATTGCACTTTGCTTCTCGGTTCATTGCCAAGCAAGCAATGTTTTTAATCAACTTGGCGCAAAATAGTTCGCGCTGAAGTGCCGCCCATTGTCGTTGTCAAAAGGGCAAGGTCTGCCAGTTAGCGTGTATTTTGAAAGGATTCTCTTTCTCTTCCCTATACCCTCAACCCTTGCCCAGCTGCTCCATGTTTTTGCTACCTCTGGCAAACTGTTGTCAGCTTCAAGTTTCAAGTGCAGGCGATTCAGTCTCGGCTTTTGATTAGTCCGCCGGCAAATGGCGAGAATGTGATGTGAAAGCCAATGCCAAAGCCAAAGCCAAAACCAAAGGCAAAGGCAACAGCAAAGGCAAAGGCTAATAAAAACCATGAGCCAATTGAGATTAACTGCTCCTGTTGATGCTGCCGCTGCTGTTACTTTTTCAGCCAGCTGAGACGCAGACGCAAATGCAGACACAGTCTAAAGGCAAATTCCAATGAATTTTGTGGTCTGGGAAACGTCAATTAACGGCACTTAAAAAAGTTTCTTTAATAGCCAAATTAAAGTATTCGATTTTTATGTTTCGTATTAATTACTTTAAAATATTAACAGAAAAATGCCAAAAATATTCAAACAATATTAAAAAAAAATTAGAAATTTAAAAAAAAATTTGTAGAAAAATTAAAAATGTATTAAAATTAAAAATAAATTTTAAAAAAATTTAAAAATTAAAATAAAATTTAACATTATTTTTTAATATTAAAAAAAATTTAAGAAAATAATTTAAATATTAATAATTTAAAAAATAAATAAATAATTGTTAGAAAAATTAAAATAAGTCTTAAAAAATTTTAAAAAAAATAATCAAAATTTAAAATAAAATTTTTGAAAAATTTAAATATTTTAAAAAATAATTTTTCGAAGAAATTAAAATATATTTTAAAATATGTAAAGAAAATATTTAAACGTTTTTATAATCTTAGCAATTTACCATTTAATTATTGTAAAAAATGCATAAATCTTATATACACGATAACAATCAGCTTTACTTTAAATGTCATCAGTTTTCTATTAATTTTTTTTCTCTTACAACTTTTCTATTTTCAAATATATTCCGATGTGCATTTGCTTAAATGTGCAATGTTCAAGGGATTTTAACGCTCATATATTTCACAAATATTATAATCTATACACAGAATCTATATATAGTAGAATATTTCACACAATCATGCGATTAGCATGCTCCAAAAAAAAAAAATAGTAAATCGTTGAAATCATGAAAATCTATTGAGTTTTCATGGATTGCATTTTGATGCAGTTGCATTTGCTTCTTTCTATTGCTGTCAACATATTTAAAACTTATTCAGGCATTAAATAAATATTTACACGATGTCGAAGGGAGACGGCGGCGGCAGCGACGTCAATGGACATGGTAAATCCGTGCTTAGCCTGTCAAAATGTGCATAGAAAATGCGGGAAAAATGACTAGTGAGATAGAAAGAGAGAGAGATAGTAAGTGACTGAATGTAAGTGTAAGAAGAGTGAGAGAAGGTTTTATCATTTGCCGCTGCGCTGCGCCCAAAAACTATGCAAATAATTCATTTGACAGACAGCCAGGCAAACAAACAAACAGTTGCGCACAATGATGGATGAAAAGAGTGAAAGGGAGAGAGAGAGAGAGAGAGGAAAAAGGGAAAGACAGGCAACAGAAACGATAAAGTGTGAAAATATGCAGCAGAAAAATGGCAAATAAATTAAAACAAGCAAAACGTGTGGCAAAAAGAAAAAAAAAAGAAAACAGAAAAAATGTTGATGCCTTCTCTCTCTCTTCCTCTCTTTCCTTCATTCTGGTATGGCAAAACAAGCAAATGCTTTGTATATGCAATGTGTGGCAACTGTGTGTGTCTATGTGTTATGCAAGGTATGAAGTGTAGGTGTTATACTCTGATCTGGCCAACAGCACAGACATTGCATTACCTTGGCCCTGGACCTGCATGCTCTAGTGTCTGCGTTCGCTACGCTTGGCTTTCACACATGCGAACTATGACTCTTCCCTATTTTTTCTCTCTCTCTCTCTCTTTCTCTCTTTCACTATCACACACACTTTCGCTTGCATGCTTTAGCAGTGCAAAAGTCAACTTCGAACTGTTCGTCCCCTAGTGTTCTTAACTCGTTTAGCTACTGCACGTGCCTGAGGCTTTCAGAGTCAATGTGCAGATTTGTTAGACGCTTGCCCTAAACTGTTTGGCATTTTTGTTATGTTCTATACTCTGCATCTTTCACACCTTGAAGCAAACAATTTTTGCTGCCATTTCACACTCTCACTTCTCTCTCTCTCTTTCTCTTTTAATCCTCAAGCAAAGTTGTGTCCATTGTTTTTCCATAAATATTGCAGAGTTTGAAGCGCTCAAAAGTATGCTTTAAAATATTTGTGCACCAAAACAAAAACAAAAACAAAAAAAAAGATAAACATAAACGACACACAAAATTCACATTAAAAATGCAACATTTTATGTCGCATGCGAGCTGCCATGGCATGCCACATACAGCCAGCTGCCGTTGCCCCGTTCCACACACTTCCATCCCACTTAGCACTTTTGCAGCTTACGCCAATGAAAAAAGCTTAAAAAATAAAAAATGAAAAAAAGAACAGACAAAAAATCAACCTCAGCCAAGGCATTTTAAATATTTGATAGCTCAACATTATTTGGCAATTGATGGTAGACGCGATGGCGTAGTGAAAGAAAAGAGCAGAGAGCACAGTGCGATTCAAACAGACAAAGATGATTGGTGGGAAAATGGGGAAAACTGAGAAAACCTGGTGGGGGGGAGGGGAAAGTCTGAGGAGACTGTTCTATTAGTTGTGGCCAAAGCGGAAGCGTTTATATTGTTGCTACAGCTGTCAAGCATTAAGGAATTCATCTATAAATGCATTTTCCATGCATTTCCCTGACATTTCCGTAGCATATGCTGGAAAAGCCAAAAGAAAAAGCTTATAGAAAAACTGAAAAATTTATATGTATAGAAATATATATTGCAATGAAAGCTACGAAGCAATACAAAGGAAATGTTAAGGAACTACTTTCATGATACACTCAAAAAAAAAAACAGAAATGCTGAAAGAAAATTAAAGAAAATTCAAAATGATATAAAAATATTTTAAACAATATATTTTTAATATAACAAGCTAAATCTTCAGTTTGTAAATTTTTTTTTATACAAAAGAATCTCAAGATATTATTCCGCTCAATTATTTTATTTTTGCTTTATATTTTTGCTCTTTTCATTGTTGAAATTCTCCCTTGAAACTTTATCTTTACAAAAAAACATATCTCATAACTTACAACCTAACCTCACTTATGGCTATACTTATAACCTAACCTCACTTATTGCTCTACACATAACCTAACCTCACTTACTATTAGTGCTCTAAACTCAACACAATAGACACTACATTACACACAATTTTTCCAAGTGCAGCAAGCGATTTCTATACCATATAAAACTTGGATTGAAGAGTAGATGAGCAAGTAGAGATTGTCGCGCGAGTTAAAGAGTGAGCGAGGGAGGAGACAAAGCGAGTTTTGTAGAGTGTTAGGCAAGAGACACGCGTGTCACTTGGTATCAGCGACACGGAAATGCGTTGTCAATTCAAATTTGCTCAAGTGTACAACTGTCTATGTATGTGAATGCTTGAGCATGTGTATATGTGTGTATGTTTGTGTGCATGTGTGAGTGTATGTAGGTGTGTGTGCTTCTTGTAGCTTTAATGTGTCGTCTCACCTTCTCAGTTCACGTACATAGATACTCAGCATTTTCTAAGCAAGTGAAACTTTTTCGAGTGCGTGAATTTTCTTTCATCATCATCATCATCATCATGACTGACATTGTCATTATTATCTTTATCCTTTTGCTTCTACATCTCCATCTGCTGTTACTGCTGCTCTTGTTTCGTCTCCGACTCCTACATCTTCTCCTTGACTTCCCTTTTTTGAGCTGCGCGTCGTTGTTCCTGTCACGCTTTGATATCCTGCTTTGTGTGACATATCCGTTTGCTGGCGTATTTCTTGTTCCAGCCACATGCCACATGTCACCTGCCACCTGACCTCCCATACCACGCCCATTTCGGCGGCTGCAGCTGCTGCTGCCAGCGCTGCTTGCGCTTTTGTTTGTCAGCAAAACGATGCAAAAAAAAAAAATCAAAATGAAAGAAAAAATTGTTTTCCTCTTCTCAATTTTCGCTTTTGCAATTGTTGCGATTTTTCTTCTTTTGCTGCGCAATTGAATTAAACGCGACACCAGACACAACTTGCTACCAATGTGTGTGTGTGTGTATGTGTCTGTGTGTGTGTACGTGTGCTCCGTGTATGTGTGTGTGCGGATGAGCGGTTATGTGCCACCGTAGCCTCTTGAGAAGCTCTTCAAGAGTTGACAATCAGTTTGCCAAGGTGAAGGCGGACGCGATGGCGATGGCGAAGGCGACGGTGAAGACGAAGACGAAAACGAAGTGAAGTGCGAGTGTCGCTTGTCGCTTGTTAACCGGCAAAAAGATGACAGCTGATGATAAGAGTTTGTCAGATTTGGACAGAAAAATGCACCTTAAAGATACAACTTTATATAGCTAAAAATTCTAAGAAGTGCTGTCGCTGTCAGCTCTCGCCGTGTTTTTCTTTATGCCAAGTTGAACATACTTAATGAACGCAAGTTTTTTATTTTCTTTTCTTTTTTTTTTTAATAATTAAGTGTTAAAAATGCTTTAAATTTTTGGAGAAATATGCAGACAAAGTTTAGAAATATGAAGAAAATCTTATTAAAGACAGCGGAAAGTTTTAAATGAAATTTCAACATGCTTTTAATTTAGTTCTTAATGCATTTAAAATTTACTTTCGGTTAAAAATTAATAAAATGTTTGAAATATGAAATTATTAAAAATATGTTTTAAATTTTGAAATATTTTTTTATAATATTTCAAATTTATTAAATAATGTTAGTATTATTATTTATATTTATTTATATTTTTTATATTTATTAATATTTATTAATATTTATTTATATTTATATTTATTTATATTTATTTATATTTATTTATATTTATTTATATTTATTAATATTTATTAATATTTATTAATATTTATTTATATTTATTTATATTTATTTATATTTATTTATATTAATTTATATATAGAAAAATTAAAAATAAGCTAAACTTGAGTCATGTCTATTTTCTCACTCCTTTTCACTTCTCGATCTTCTCCAAATGCTACAACAATTAACTTATCTAACTGATCTATGGCCTCTTGAGTTACACCTCCTCAAACTGAAGATGGTTAGGAAAGAATCTCAGGCTAGGCTGCCAGCGCATCAGATAACAATTAAAGTCTATAGAATCTATGCGTATTAACCGGTTCTAAGAAAAATCTTTCTTGCGTTTTATATCAATTTTCATTTGAAATTAAGGTAGAAGTTGAAGTTGTAGTTAAAGAAGAAGCAGCAGAGGAACTCAAGTTACTTCTTAATTTGTAGGCACATAAAAATCACTCGATGGAACTTTGGCTAAGATCTTGATACATTTGTAAAGTAAACGATGCTGCGCCTAACTTATGCCGATTATTTACGATCTGTGGCATAAACTTGTGCAGATACCTCGTTAAACTAACACACACACACACACACATACATACATATATAGGCATATAGAGATACACAGAAGTACTATCTAAGTCCAACTGGGGGCTAATTTAACGACACCGGCGACATTTCATGGCACTCACACAGAACAACAACAAAAGCAGCAAGATGAACAACAACATACAATCAAATGGTATATAACGGTAGCTCTTGCTAGTTAGACCCTCTAAAACACGAGCCAGACGCCAGCAGTCGGTAAACGGTAGACGACAGACGACAGACGATAGAAGAGACAAAGAGACTAAGGGACAGAAGCAACAGACATTTACAGGTGGTCGGAGCTGAAAACGTTGGTCTAATGAATTTTATAGCCAGGAAATTATTATGGCTGGCATCGATGGGCCACAGCGGCACAGGCCAAAAGCCACTGGCAGAGGGCAGTAACAGCGGTAGCAGCAAAGGGTCGGCATACAACGAATGACAAAGACGACGACGACGACGACGACGACGATGACGACGACGATGACGACGACGACCACAGCAACGTCGACGTCTGCGACGACGGCAACGACGACGACGACATTGGCATCGGTGGCGACGACGGCAATGTTGAATCGTGGTCGCTCGCACACACAGTGACTGCAAAAACTTGTGCGAAGCGTCGACGACGTTCAACAGAGGAAGAACGAGTTGAAATTGGCAATTAACAAACCATTGAATCCAATAAACAGGATTTTAACATTTTGAACAAACACACAGACACACACACACACACATCGACAACACACTCGAAGCACAAACAAACACATACAATGAGAGGCAGGCAAAACGCACAAGAAAACGCAGTCAAAAAGGTAGCAAAATTGCACACACACACACACACACAGACACATGCAGAGAGCACGTAACGTAACGGCGCCGGGGGCCGTGCCAATGGGAGGGAGCGAGTGACAGAGACGGAGAGTGAGTAAGAGTGTTTAAAAAGTGCTGTGGCGCCCGAGCAGAGAACGAGCGCCGTTGAAGTCGACGTCGACGTCGATGTTGTCGTTGTCGTGTTTGTTTATACGCCATTTTTTGATTATTTTTATGTCGATGTGTGGGTGTGTTCACTCTATATGTGTGTGTGCTCAGTGTTATATATATTATATACACATACATGTACATATATATGTGTATGTTTGTGTGTGTTGTCTAAATGTTTGTATTGGTTTTTTTGAAGGCCTAAAATGAACTTGAAATTGAAACCTTTGAAGTGTGTTTTGCTGCTAAAATGTTTAGTTGAAAATTTGAAATAAAACTTGAAATGTGAAAATGGGAAAATGAGAAAATGTGGAGAAACTCATTTAAATTATTTGACATACAATGTTGAGATTTGAAGCCAAGAAATGCTACTACTACAACTTACTGTTGTTCTTGTTATTGTTGTTGCTTTTCTTCTTCTTGTTGTTGTTGTTATTGTTTATGGGTTAATGCTCAAAGGAATTGACCAACTCAATGTGAAAATTTTAATTGGAAAACGATTTAATGAATGAGCACAAGAAACTTCAAACTGAAAACTAAATGAAATTTTTGATGAAATTTATTCAAGCTAAAGTTGAAAAAAGGAATTTTCACAAAATAGTTGAAGAAACCCAAAGAAAATTGTCTAAAAAAAAAAATAAAACATTATGAAAAGAAAAGCAACAGTAGAAATCAATGAAAAGAATGAAAAGGCAAAGAAAATCAAATGCAGCTTATGGTATTCTCTCTCTCACTTCCTCTCTCTCTCTCTCTCTCTCTCTCTCATTCTCTGTCTCTGTCTAGAAAGGAAAGCAAACAATAAAACATAATAGATCAATAAATGCAAGCAGTATGAGATTTATGCAGTTATCATTTTACAATACAATTAACAATGCATTTCCTGGCAACATGCAACAGCAACAGCAACATGCAACATGCAACAACACAATAATGAGATATTCAATTTGGCAGAAATAAAACTCTTCAGCGATGCTATATCATTGCAGTTATAAAAGGCCTTGTGCCTGGACAATTCAGGCACCTGTTAGGCACTTGAAAAATATCTCTCTTTCTCTCTCTCTCTCTTTTTTCGATCTTCCTGTCTCTCTCTCTCTCACTCTGTAGAGCTTTTACAAGAGCAAATAAAACGTAACGAAGGAAATTTTTAATGAGCAAATATACGAATTATACTCAACGCTCGTCCGTTCATATTGAAATGCGAGGCATGCAGGCAAAGACTCGAATGGACAACAATGCGAACCACTTAGACATACTTAGCGGTTATGCCTGAGCCTGAGCCTGTACTGCTGCTGCTGTTGCTGTTGGTGTCCTGCTGCATGTACAACGTATTATTAAATCAAATTAAATTAAATTAATGCCGCTGATTAAAACGTAATGCGGCAACGTCAACGTCAACGACGGCGACGTAAACAAACAAAAGAATTCAACAGTTAAGAGTCATGTATAAAATGTATATGTGTGTAAAACAAAAGGGAAGCAAACAAATAAAACTGAGTACTAAAGGACTTTAAGCTATACTATGAGTAAGTGAGACACACACAGAGAGAGAGAGAGAGAGAGAGAGTATGCCTAGCGACAACAACAGAACTTTGACTTTTGCAAATGTGTAAAAATTTGTAATCAGCATAAAAATTGCATTAAGTCAACGACAAAAGACGCAAAAGATGTTCATATTCATGTTGATGCTGATAAACTTGTTGTCAATGTGATTTAATATTTGTCATAATTTAAATGAAATTATTTTTAGGCTGACTTTGAGATATTTGCTTTTCATTTTCTTCAACTTCTTCTTCTTCTTAAGCAGCAGCGAAAAAAAAAAGTGTCACACGCCAATGACAAAACGGAAAGTGATTAAAATCGCATTTAATGCGCAAGCGAAGCGTTTGGCTTTATGCACACCACAAGGGGTAAACGTGCAGAGCGGGGAGAAGCAACAGGGAAAAATGTTGTTATTGTTGCTGTTGCTGTTGCTATTGTTGTTGACTGTGGGTTGGTGGTGTTAGCTTGATGGTGGTGTGTGTGTATGTATGTATGTATATTATGCTGTGATGTGGTATAGTGTGAGTTTAAATGTTGTAAGTGTTTGTGCATATTGTGTATTTAGGGCTTTGTGCTTAGCATCTGTCGCCGATAGGCGGGGTGCAAAATCATTATTTACGAACGGGAGAGAGAATGGGAGATTTTACTTTGAGTTGGGTTTTTAGGGTATTATTGTAGTGTGCTAATCAAAGGGAAATTGACACGAGTCCAAAAAGCAGTGGCACAATATATATTGCCAAAAAGGGATTACGCTTTAGGGCTTATCTTAATGTGAAGTGAGATATTTGTGTATAGTGCCATATGGACACTCGGTCAACCATACATACATATATACATAAAAATAGATTTACTAAGATTTATAGAAATTGAATAGAAGAAAATTAATCAAAGTTAAGCTGTGCTCGTTTATATTGCAATACTGATTATATTTATTTATCAATAATATTTATATATGCTATATATATATATTATCTTTCATTTATGTATGAATTGTTAATCTTCTATTTTCATTATATGAATTTGCTATAGTCGCAATCAAATCTATTTACAATGCATCACAATTTAACATATCTTACAGCATTATCACAACTCAAATCTTAAATCTTACAAACTCACAACTCATTTCATTTTCATTTAATTAAAAAAAAAAAAAAAAATCCTAAACAAATTTGCTTAAAACCGAAACTCGCATGCATTTCTTTCTTTATCAACCAACTTCCATTAGCAACAACAACAAGTACAGCAGCATTTTTTCTTTAGAAACTTATGTAATCGCTTTCAACAAAAATAATAAAAAGTAAGAAATAGAAAGAGAGAGAGTGTATAAGCAAAAAGAACACACACACACACACACACACAGAGCACTGCACAGCAGATGTGATCGTTCCGATATCTCTTATAAGATTACCGAAACCCATCATTATAAGTATAATGTAAGAAAAACATGAAAATCCTCTTTATCGCTCAACAACAACAACACACAGAGAAAACATCGTTCATCATTCGTCGCTTAGGACGAAACAGAAAAAAAAAAACCAAAAACAAAAACAAGCGTAAAAGGACAATGCTGTGAATTCCTTAGAAATGTTTGCGTGTTTCTGCTTCATCTTCAGCTTCAGCTGTTGTATTCAGGAGGATCAGCGGCACCTTCAATTTCTTCTTTCTGCTTGTTGTACCTGCTGATCGTGCTGATGTTTTAACCATAAGCTGAAACGAAACGAAACGAAATTGTTTGTTTGACAAATAGAATTTCCATAGCATTAAAACTGAAAAGCCGTCAATAAAGATTAGATGAGTTTTCTCTGTTTGTCTGTCTGTGTGTTGTAAAGCGCAGATTGCATTTGGCTTAAACAAATAATAAATAGAGAACATTGAGTGAAAAAAGAAAATACCAGAGAAATAATACATATAAAATAAAATAAATGCACTCATTGCTGCTACCCTACTGTGCTATGGCTCATTAACGACAGCTGCTCAACAAGCAAACAGACAGAGAGATACGAAGAGACAGACAGATCACAACGATCAGTAGAAGAAGTTCCTCTTGCTGCATGCAGGTTCGTCTACCTGTATATAGGGTAGCATAGAGTGAGAGAGCGTGAGAGCAAGAGCGAAAACGAGAGAGCGAGAGAGAGTGAGTAAGAGCTATACTAAATGCTGGTACCCTTGGAATACTCCTCCTTCTTAACATAATAATCATCAGGCTGGCTGGCAGGCAGGCTGGCAGGCAGTCAGTCAGGTCGCTTATTATAGAGCTGCTTCTGTTTAATATTGAGCATTGAGCCCTGTGCGTCCCCCTTTATATGTTTTTTTTTTTCCTTTTTTTTTTGCACCTTGCTGCAAACATGAAAGTTGTTGCATGCCACCATAAGATCAACATGATCATGTTGTACGTTTTCGATTGTTGTGTGTATGTTGTCCTCATTCTCGACAGCTGTTTCTCTTGTTTTCCTTTACATTTTTGTTTTGTTTGATTCTGTTTTTGTTTTTTTGCAATGCTCAATCATCTGTCCCAGACAGGACATACTGTGATCAGGAAGATCACTTCATTTTTTTGCTGTTTTATTCTTGTATTTTTTGGAGACCTTCTTTTGTATTGCACAGTTATTTAAATTTGTCTTGCGGTTTTTCTTATTGTCAATCATCTGTTGTCGGCTGTCTACCGAGAAGATGAAAAAAAAGCCCATTAAGATTGTTCTTGAGATGCGAGTGTAAAGAGAGATCGAAAGAAAGAGAGAGCGTGAAACTCAAGGACTTGAGTTCCATTCATGTTTTATGAAGTGTAATGCATATTACGTTAATACGATCCGATCTTAGATCTCAACATTTCAACATTAAATGCAGCAGAAGAACTTGAAATGTTTTATTTCGGCTTATTGTCGGGGAACACGCAAAACCACTTGGTTAATCATTCAAGCAAGAGATACTCCACGATATACTCTATATGCTATATGCTACACTTAAGAGTTGAGAAATCTCAGAACATAAAATAATTGAAGTGGAACTAAAAAGTTAGAAAAAAAAATTGTCAAAGAACAATTTGAAAAAAAAAATAAATAAATAAAAATAATACATAATTTATTTTCTACGCGTGTATAGAATTTTTAGGCACTCGAAAATCTTAATTAGGGGTATGGGAATACGCCTATAAAAATGTTCCAAATAGAAGAGTACACTTTGAGAATTACTCTAAATACTGCAATTAGTGCTCCTCTTTATGGCAGAGTGCATCACGAACTGAGAAAAGAAAAACCATTACAACTTTAGTTAAATTGTAGATTGAATTCCCGAAAGTCTATTTCCATTTATGCTAAGACTGCATGTTGAGGACTCTGTGAACTCCAATATAAAGAATCTGCTGTCTTTGTCAGCTTTATTTTTTTGACGTTTTTTTTGTACCATCAAGTTTTATCTTTATGTCGCCGTCTGACGAGTTCGTCACACCAAAAATCAATTTCCATCTAAAATGTTCTATGCGTCGGCATCGAGTCAAAGTTTTTACCTCACATTTGTAAACAAAACGTTTCGTAAACGTGAAATAGGATAGCACTGATAGGTGTCCAGAGGGGAAGGAGGGACGTTTGGCTGTCGGATAGTGAGCAGCGTATGGGGAAGATGAACGAGGTTTGTTTACGAGTTCGGCTTTGGCTTCGGCAACGGTTCGCGCCGAATTTGACTAAACACTTGTAAAAAATACATAACACCCCCGACCAATGTGCGGGACCGAAAAACATTTCTAGCACTAGAAAACAAACAGACATATGCATGTATGTGTGTTCTGTGTGTGTGTGAAGTGCACTTGAATAGCAACAGCAGCAACAGCAGCAGCAGCAACAGCAGCAGCAGCAGCAGTAGCAATAACAACAACAACTGTAAAGTTATAGCCCAGTATTTTTGACTCGTAGCGCATGTGCATTGCAATACAGAGAGCGACAGAGAGAGCGTTTAAAGAGAGCGCCATACGGAAGTGTTAAGAATACTGGGAAATTTCATAAGTTAACAAAACAATCAGAGAGAAAGACAGAGCCAGAGAGAGAGAGTGATTGAACGAACAAACATAAGAGAGCGGGTGAAGCAGTCACAGCTGAGTATGAGTACGTATGCATGTGCTTGCATGTGTGTGTGTGTGTGTGTGTGTGTATGCTGCCTGCGTGTATGTGTGTGTATGTCTGATAGGGTAGCAAACTTCCCACCAGGGTGTGTTCAACTCTTGATGAGCAGCCGCTAAAATATACTGCATGAAAATGTTCTCACGCTGCCAAAAGAAGACTCAGCAGCTCCCCGTACCCCTGCTTAACTCCTCAACTCCACAAGCACACACATCATGCACCATACCCATCGTCCATTTCAGTATACCTCTCGGTACTCCCCTCTGCGTTTAAATGCCTATATGCCGCTTATCCTGCGTTTCCTATCCCATTTTTGCCAATTTTTTTTTTTGGCGTGGCATTTTATTTTTTTTGTAAGTTTCGTCGACGCTTTCAATTTGGTTTTATTTTTATTTTTTTTCACGTTTCTTTTCTTGTTCCAGCAAGAAAAAAAAAAATACTTAATTTTCTTATCTAACTTGCTTTTTCTCAGGCACTTTAAGCCTTGGCCCAAAAGGTCCTTTGCTGTCCTGGGCTGCGCGCGCAGTCTACTGAATTTTAAAGAGGAGCCGCGCTGTCAGCCTGACTGTTCTGACTGTCTGTCTGTCCCACAGTCTGTCCCTCTGTCCGTCTGTTCCTGATTCTTACGTCCTTCTCTATATACGTCTCTCTGTCCCTTTGTCCCTCGGTCTGTGTGTCTGTCTATCTGTCTGTTTGGGTGTCTCTCTATCTCACTCGGTGTGTATCACAGTTTGTACTTAGCGCCAGATGTTGCACGTTGTTGCTGCTTGTGGCACGTTGTGTTTTACTTTGTTGTTGTTACTGTTGTTGTTGTTATTTCTTTTGCTTCTGTTGCTTCTGGCGCCCTGACTCGTCTTTTCTATGCTTTTGCTTTTGCTTTTGCTTGCTGTCTTCTTCCGCAAAATCAAGTTGCCAAGTTCAAACAGACAGCAGCGGCATGTGGCATATAGCACATACACAGGACACTGACTGCACGCGACAATTAACACACACATACACACACACACGTACACATACTTACACACAGCTTATGCTTTTATTTAAGTTTCACTAAGTTGTGTCTGTTTATTTTTTTATTTTTTTTATATGAAAATTATTTTAATGTTTTTCTACATAAAATGTGTCTCGGCTTTTTTTTCGTACATTTTGTTTACTTTTCTTTTTTCATTATTTACGCATTGTTAGCTTTCGCTTTAATCCTTTTAACAGCTTGAGGTAGGACTTTGCTACTGCCTTGTACTACAATGTGTTGTCCTTGTTGTTATTGTTGTTGCTGCTGCTTCTGCTACTTTTACCTGGCATCCTTCTATCTGCTTTTTAGCCTGCTATTCTAGTTCGTCCAGGCAAAAGCGTTCTGTGGCTGCTAATGAGCAAACGACAAGTGCCACACTGTGCGACCGTGCAACAAGACGTGCACCAGTTATGTCTTAGCTTTAGGCAGCAATTATTTAGGCGTGGCAGCTGCTACGGCCAGCTAAGCTTAATGCAAGTCAAATAGCAGCAAAAATAAACGAAGATAGACAAAAGCGAATGTGTGAGTGAAACAGAGTGAGAAACAGTGAGAATGAAAGACAAGACTGTAAAAGGGCTAGTTAAACTAATTAAGACTCAAAAGTAATATAAAAAGACGAAAAAGAAGAAGTAGAAAAAAAGAAAAGTTGAGTGCATTATATTGCTGCTGTTGCTGCAATTCGTAGAGCTGCTAACAATCCAAACTTGATACGTGGGAACGTTTACATGATCTTACGTCAAGAAGAGTGAAGATCATTATTCAGTAAAATTGCCTGCAAGTGAGAAAATTGTAAAAATTCAAATCAAGTTTGACTTGAAATTAATTTAAAATTACTAGAAATGAATAATTATATATATGCTACGATACATAAAAAACGCTAGACAAATATATTTCCATATGCACCGTAAAAAAAACAGCTGATGTATCAGATTTGTTTAGAGTTACAGGCAGCACTTAAGAACAACTGTCAACTGGCAACTGGCAACTGTGGCAACTGTGAAGCGTCAACTGTCAAATGCCAAATGCTGCTGTTGCTACTGCATATTTTTTATCTCATCTTTAGCTTCCGTCTGTCAATATTTTAGCCTGCTGTTCTTTATTTAATTTGATATTATACGAAAAAAAAAAAACAACAATAAAAAAATTGAAAGAATGATAAAATGAGAAAATAAAAAAAAAACAAGAGCCAATCAACCCACAAAATCGCAAATATAGAAACACCCCATGGTTTCGTTACGCAGAGGTTCAAAGTTATCCTAAAACTATATAAATGTTAAGCAACCCCGCGACAGGACATCAAACTCATTAAGCTGACATTACGTCTAATTAGAAATTTACTGCGACAGAGCGATACAACAATATAACAATAGACAGAAACAGTGGGCGATGACATTGGGATATGACACAAAAAGAAAGAAAGCTTTACCTAAAATTTAATTTCACTTTAAGCTGTTGTAGCTGTTGCCTCCTATAGTCGAGACACTCTGTATGTGTGTGTCAGGAACATGCTGGGTGACCCAGGGGTGTGTGTAGGTTGTCAACGCTTCCCTAAGCCTTGTGCCTTGTCCCTTGCGCTTGCCTTGACTACGCCACAGACGGTAGGCATAAAAATGTGTTAATAACATTGAGCAGCATCAGAATTTATTAACAGGTTTATGATTTCCAAATCGAATTGTTAAACGAGACAGACCTTAGAGGGAAGGGCCAGGCAGCTGAGAATAGCTATGAAATAAAGAGAGCGAGCAAGAGAGAGAGGGAGGGATAATAATGTGCTGCCTGCTGAAATTTAATGTCAAGTGAGGGGCAAATCATTCGCAAATTCAATAAGCCAAAGCCAAATGAGCTAAGGACTAGCACTAAGTATCCTTCCCTTTACATCACTTGCCATCATAAGCTTCCCTTTCCACTTCCACTTCCTCTTCCCGTTCCTCTATGACTGCTCAACCTTTACTTCCCTCACTGCTCTATATGCATGTTTTATGGCTTTGCCTATAAAAGCTCTCGCAGGCGCATTCAATAATTTTTTTTTTGTGAAATATATTTTTTCTGCTGCTGTCGCTTTGGCTGCCGTTGCTGTTGCTGTTTTTGAGCTAACAAATAATTTCATAAACGCGCCGCTGTGTCCTTTTCATCCTGTATTTCGCGTTGCCTACAGAGAGCAACACAAACTGACAAAACGGAACTGGGACTGAGACTGAGACTGAGAAGGATGTGAACGACATGCCAGGAGCAACAGAGCCACAGTGGCAACAACAACAATAGCAACAGCAACAACAGCAACAACAGCAACATCAGCAGCTGCCTCCTGTTTGGCGGCGGCTCGGGCCTCGTCGGCAGCTTTAAATTGGGGTCGGGTCAACACAGCTCATCGCATTCGGCGCATTCGGTATTATCCTTTTTATTACGTGTATACACTGGCTTGGTCGGACTCGACATCAGCTACTCTCTCGCTCCCGCTCCCACTCTCTCTCTTTCTCCTTCTGCCTCTCACTCTTTCTCTTTCTCTCTAGCGTGCAGTCTTTTTTCGGGCAGTGCAAAATGTCAAGTTCAGTTCAATAACAACGCAAACAACGGCAAGGATAACAGCAAGGCGCGTATGTGTAGGGAGCTTTTCTGCGGTTTCAAGTCGACCGGTTAATGCCCTCGGTTTATGGCCGGGAAAATGTTCTTCAGCACTGTTTAATCGCTGGCATGAGTTGAACGCTCTACTTAATAAGCGGTTTGTTAGTTAGTTCAAAGGCTCCTGATGAAGTTGCAGTCGCTTGTCGTTAGCATAGAGAGAGAGATAGAGAAAGACAGAGGCAGAGAATATCAGGATAAGGGTTGCTAGTGTTCAAGTTTTTGAAGTAACTTTATAAAGTTTCCGACTTGACGATAAGTTCAACATGATAATTGATAAGAACATTGACTAACAATAAGTTAAGACTTCAAATTGATAAACAAGTTGATGAAGAATATTTGAACTTCAAAAACATTTCTTGCCCTTATGCATTCTCATTATTAGTTAAGATAAAGAACAATTATTAAATCATATTCATTGTGCAGTTCAATGCACTTTTGCGTTAAGTTTAATCTTCACACGTCTAAAAAAAAAAACTAATGAGAGAAAGAGACACAGAGAGAGATTTGGAGATATATAGAAAAAGCAGGCTATAAATAAACTTAATTGACAGCAAGTGGATTACAGCATTGGCTGCGGGCATCAGCTACAGATACAAATGCAATCTATATAAAATACCAACCCCTCCCTGCAAAAGCCACGCCCTGCTTAGACAGTACTATTATCTCGGCCCTAGCTAATTTGACAAATGTAAAGCATTCGTCACACTCCCAAAAAAAAAAAAAAAAACCGAAACAGAAACAAAATAAAATAAGAAAACTGTTGAGAGACAACATAGTGTAGTGTATGAAAGAGAGTAAAAGAAGGAGGGAGAACGAGAATGACTGAAAGAAAGAAATAGAGCAACAATTTGGAAAATCAAATACACAGAGTGAAAATCGTTTGCTATTACATGAAATGAATCGTCCAACAGACAATCCCCGGAGTGATATTTATACCATGTGCGGGAGTCTTAATCTCTCTATCTCACTCCTGCACACATACATACATTATGCCTCCCAATCCTCCTCTGATTCATTGTCCCCACCTGCTTGGCATCCGCTAACTGGAATGTCGCGCTACAAATGAATTATGAAGTGAGGATTTTGTGGTATTTGGTCGCGTGTTTTATTGCCGCCAACATCTTGAAGAGAGAAGAAGCACATTAGCATACCAACAGAGAAAGATTGAAAGAGCGAGAGAGAGCAGTGAATAAGTACACTAAGTACTATAAGTATCTGTACGCTCTGGTAAAAATCCTTCCGCTTTCAGCTCTGAGTTATTTTCATTGTGTGCCCAAGGCAATAACTTCTAGGTCATTGGGTCAGCTTGGTCTTCTTTATAAAAAACATTCTTCTACCACACTGGCACCCTTCTCCAACCCCACAACTCCCCATTCCGCTCAATAAGACGAATAGAACCCTCGGTCGAAGAATGTGTATAAAAAAAAATACAAATTAGATTTTATCATCGACATTACGAACTTCATTGGACAATAGCATAATTATACAATGAGCGCAAGTTGACAACCCTGCAAATACTGCCAAAAACCAATGTAAGCAACCTAAGCAACCCCGAACATGCCCGAAATAAACTCAAGCCAAATTCAAGTAAAGCCAGGCAACCCTCATTGCAAATCGCAGATGTTATCATAAAAACGTTTACCGTTCGAATGTCCCCTTCATTCCTGGTCAGAAATTATGATGAAACACGCGACACACCTCTAGCTTCCTCTCCTCTACCCTCTAATATCGTTCTCTACCTTTTCATTTTTAAAGATTTCTATAGTCGACCCTATCGGGTTTTTGTTTTTGTATATCACATTTATTTTTATTTCTATACATATACATATGTATGCATATATTTTTTTGGCACATGGCCAGTGGTCAGAACCCTTGAGAACAAGTTTTGATCAAACAGGTTTCTCCAATTGCAATATGCAGTCGAACAGTCGAGCGACAGGGCAACCGAGCCGACCCCTTGATCAACGGTAGCTGCAAGTCAAAGGCTTACACATTTCATTGATGTTGCTGATGCATGCGCTACGTATATAGAGGGGAAAGTCCGCTGGATACTGCCAGGGGTTTGGGTAGCAGGACAATGTTCTGGTGGCAATATGATTGAACTCAGCTTCAAGCTCGAGCTATTGGTTATTAAGTCTGCGTGACATTTTTTTCCAAATTAAATAACAGCAAAACAACAACAAATAATAATAACTGTAAAGTATAATCCGTAGTTGAAGGGTTGTTCTATTGCTTTCATATGCATTTGCATTGCATTTGATTAAAGCCATAAGGGTAGCATATGAGCTAAAGGGGGTTGACGTCAACTGGCTACAACTGCACTCTAACAAGCATTATTGTTCGAGGTCCTGGTGCTCATAATCTAGGCATCAAAGTGACCAATGACTGGGCATAAAATGAACGCATTGAACAACCCTTTGGTCCATGCCAAAACTTGAGTTGTCAAATATCTGTCAAGGTTTTTAGCTGAGCCTCAGATTAAGGATTTATTTGCATTTAAATTTTCGTATTTTCGACCAAATTTTCAAAAACTTCAATTAAACTCAAGAATACTTGCGAATAAAAAATGTTTTTCCTTAAGATATACATCGACTATTCATAGTTATACTCAAAAAAGAAAAAAAAAAGAAGTACTCATTCAATCCAATCTCAATGTCTGAAAAGAAAAACCAAATTTTTTGTATGCCATTCAACGAAACTAACTCAAGTTCTACTTGTACATCCTTCGGACAGAGATTTTTCCTGCATATACACATATACACATCCACAATAGCTGAAGTCCATTATAAATTTAACTCTTTTTTAACTGAAATTCACTTAAGTTGAAGCATAAACCAAGAACCTTCAGCCACAGCAATAGCAACAACAACAAGAAGAAAAAGTAAACAACCCACAACTAACCTCAACCTCAACCTCAAACGCAAACCCAAACCTCAAAAAACTCAACCTTAACTTACCTCTCAGTTCAGTTTCTTTTAGCTATGGGGCAAATACTTTAGCTTTATATGACTTGCTCTGACTTTTAGTTTGCTTCAGTTCGGTCGGTACAGCAAATGGGGGAGAAGTGAGGGCAAGTGGGCAAAACCTCTCTTTAATGGCTCGTCGATGGTTATGAATGCATAATTTCATTCAAAAAAATTGCTGCTTCCTTCGTTTTGCTTTCTTTCTTTTCTTTCGACGTTTTTTTTTCTTCTTTTTTTTTCATTTTTTTTTTGTATTTCTTTTCTTTTCTATTCCATATTCTCTTACCTACTCGCTCGTGCTGCTCTCTCATTTTTTTTTTTCAACGGTGCTTCACCGTGGGGCACACACAAACACGAAATGTAATTTGACTGGCTGGCCCGAGGTCTCAGTTCCTTCGAGCCCTTCACGCATATTCAAAATACTATGCGAACTCAGGCTAAAACCAAACCCAACCCAACTCAACCCAACCCCATACCAATCCGTATTCATTCACGTTCCCTTCTGGTATTGAATATGTTAGGGTAAAGAGCTCTCTGCCAAATCTGGTTTATAGTCGCGCTTATAAAAAAACAACAACATTGAAACTCCCCACGGCTGCAAAATACAAAACCGGAGCTCTTCTGGTTCGTTTACGGTTAAGGGTATGAACATGCAAGGGGTGCCGGGGATATGTGTTCGGATACGATTTGAGTCCTGGCCACGACAAGGTTAGGCTATACCAGGGGCCTGTCCATATGGAAAACAAAGGGGGGGAGGGCTTTGCCTAGCCGCTGCGCTAATATCTACATAAATACATGCAACACGCTGCTTCCGGTGTTGAAAGTTCCATTTCGGAAAACGTCCATGACTTGATGTTGATACGATGATGATGATGGCTATGGCTTTGGCTATGGCTATGGCATCGGTGATGGCCACGAAATTGGGACGTTGATGGGGAAGGGAGAGTTAGTGGTTCTTAATGGTGAAGCGTGGTGGTAAACATGCGAAGAACGATGCATTGCTTGGATATTGAAGTGACAGTGGTGAAAAACATAGGGAAAAAGAGAAACAAAACTCTCAAAATCTAGTTATAAATCAACTTTATTAATAAATGTTGCTTGAAATGTCAGATATACGACTGTACAAGCTGTTCTAACCTAGGGGTGTATAAAATTGTTGAAATATTGCTTACGTATTGGTATACAATTTAACAATGTTAAATTAAATATTCTATAAGAAACTTGTATTATTATATCTTTAACTTCAATTTTAATCACGTCTAATTTCAAGACTTATATCAACATCTGAAGACATAATTGGTGTCATTGAGGCAAATTTAATATTTTTAGGGGTCTGAGAGACTGCGACTACACGATGAGCACGTAAGAAGTGTACCAGACCCAATTTTGTTTGGAGTAAACCAAGACGCATGCCAATGCAATTACGTGGACCAATGCCAAAGGGCATATACGCATCCATATTGAGATTATTACGATTTTCGGGCGCAAAACGTTCGGGATCATATTTCTCAGGGTCGGGCCAGTACTAAGGATAAAAAAAAGTTGAGCGTTAGGAAGGAATTTAATTGATTTAATCACAGTTTACCTTTGCATCGCGTTGTATGGCAAGTGTAGAAATATACACGGGCATGCCTGTAGGCAATTCCAGATCGAAATATGGTTTCATATTAAACTTCTCTCCCTCCTGTGGTTGGCTACATTCGCGTTCTACGTGGCCAACAATAGGATATTTCCTGAGAGTTTCGTTAACGACTTGCGATAAGTATGGCATTTCCTGTATACGTTCATAACTAATGTGATCCTCGTCCCCGAAATATTCCTTCACCTCCTCACGTAAACGATCCTGCAATTCTGGCTGTAGTGCCAGTTCATATAGTGTGTAACTCATCGTAGAGGAACTAGTCTCGAAGCCTGCTGTCTGGAAAACAGCTGCCTGTGCTACCATATAGTCAAGTTCGGCATTCTTACTCTTACTCTTAGCGTTGAGAGGAATGTCGCCATCTTCATTCTTCATGGCAAGGAGAGCATCAATAAGATCATTACGACGAATGCCAGACTTCTCACGCTCGTTGAGAACATAGCTGACGGAACGATAAAAGAACTCGCTTGTTTTCTTTGAGAAGAGTTTGACACGGGCCAGAGATGATAATTCCGGTAGTAATCCGATAATAGCAATATCCAGTGCACGACTTAGGCCGACTTTAAAGATTTCCATATTATGTTTAAAGAATTCACTATTCAACTTCTTCAATGAGTTAGCCTCAACACCAAATGCTATAGTGGCAATAAGATCCGTAGTGAAACGTGCACAAGTATCTTTTATTTTTAATACTACATTATTCGGTTGTTTATCCAAATTCTCTTCAAGATCTTTTCCAATCTGCAGCAGAAAACAATATATTATTTGTTAAAATCCTCATCGAACAGTCGCTTTATTTGCTAACTATTGCAACTTACTTGCACCATTAGCGGATACATTTGCTTAGTTTTGCCACTTGTGAATACTGGTGACATCTTATTTCGTAGCCCCTTCCAATCCGGATTGCGAATAAAGAACAGATTATTATAGCCCAATGGGTCATAATGTGGATCAGTTTTCAATGAACGATTCACAAAATAATTGAATTTTTTGATCATAATAGTTTTAATGAGCTCCAGATCTCGTATAATTAAAGCAGGACCTCGCAATGTATATATTCCAACGACCGGTTCATTTTCAAATCCCGGTGTATTATGCAGTTCACTTATCAACTGGAAAAACGGCACTTTGCCAGTTAGGAAAGTGCGAAAATTACCCAAAAATGCCATAGGTTCTACATATTTAACGCCATGACGCTTCCAATAGCTATGAGTACGTTTCTGCCATAGGTAGAAAAGACCCACCAAGCCAGCGATCAATAGAAGCAATTCGGTCAACATTCTGACGACGATTAATGAGCGGTAGACTTTTGCGGGTGCTTATAACAATATTCTTAGACTCTGATAAGATAGCTCTCTGTAAATTTTTGTGCAAGCACTCAATGACATGGCAAAAATCTCTTTTATTTGCTAATACAAATGAGAAGCATGCCAAAGATCTTATACTCTTCCGAATTTAATAAAAATCAAGAGTGCTTACAAACTAGCTGACCTTACAAACATATGGCTAAAACTAATATACCCTTGCAAGAGTATACAATCAAATAATCGACATTAAAACGCATAAAATATTGCACTATCATTCTTGATCAGCGTCTAAAGAGAGAATAATTGCTTGGTAATAGAAAAGATAATACAAAAAGGTAATACATCAAGTTTTATTTTATTATGGACTACACAATGAAAGGCTGTAGTAGTTATAATATTGATAAGATATTTGCGTATTAAACAATGGTTCATTCAAAAAAATTAAACTTTATCATATATAAAATCTTATTTTCAATTTTAGTACAGAGTATTTTCGAGCTCATCACTATCAATACTTTCAAGTTCAGTTGTCCGAGCGCAAATAATTATCAATCGTTTTGCCTAGTCAGTATTACGATCAGCGATTAATAGAAAGAGAACAAATATGCAATTGTATATTATTTAGCTAAATTTTAATTGTGCTTTGTTTTAGAGTGCGCACTCACTCTCTCTTCCTATTCTCTTATCTTTGAACAATGAAAATCGTATTTCGGCTTTGTTCGTGTCAACTCGTGTTTAGCTTTTCGCGCTCGTTGTCGAGCTACAGCTCCGACTTACTCGTTTCTTCTATCTGATTCTCTCTACCTCTGGCACTTCGTTGAAGTGATGTTTAAAGAAGATTATTAATATTAATATTTACATTTTTATTTGTTTTTCCTATTTTTTTTGCTTTGTTTTTCTCTTAATAGAAGATGTTAAAAATGATAAAAGATGTTAGATTTTACAAGATGTATTGGTAGATGGTGTTATAAGATGTTTTCGGGTAAACTTCAATCGCGTTGAATCTCAAGTTGAATATCAACTTCGGAAGACATTACCGATGATAATGCTTGAAATTTCATATTTCTAACAGTCTGAGGACATTTAACAACACGATGACGACGCAATAAATGAACTAGACCTAATTTTGTTTGGAGTAAACCAAGACGCATGCCAATGCAATTACGGGGACCAATGCCAAAGGGCATATAAGCATCCATATTAAGATTATTACGATTTTCGGGTGCAAAACGTTCGGGATCATACTTTTCAGGATTGGGCCAGTACTGTAGGAAGACAAAGTACAGCATTAGAAAAGCATAGCAGTATAGTAAAGAAGTGTTTAAATTACCTTTTCATCGCGATGTATGGCAAGCGTAGAGACATATACAGGCATGCCATCAGGTAATTCCAAATCGAAATAGGGTTTCATGTTAAATTTCTCTCCCTCCGCCGGTTGTGTACATTCGCGTTCCACATAACCAACAATCGGATATTTTCTGAGAGTTTCGTTTACGACCTGCGTTAAGTACGGCATTTCCTGTATACGTTCATAACTAATGTGATCCTCATCCCCGAAATATTCCTTGACCTCCTGACGTAAACGATCCTGCAATTCTGGGTTTATTGCCATCTCGTATAGCGTAAAAGTCATAGTAGATGAACTAGTTTCAAAGCCTGCTGTCTGGAAAACAGCTGCCTGTGCTACCATATAGTCAAGTTCGGCAGTTTTACTCTTACTCTTAGCAGTGAGAGGATTGTCGCCTTCTTCGTTCTTCATGGCAAGCAGAGCATCAATAAGATCATTACGACGAATGCCAGACTTCTCACGCTCGTTGAGAACATAGCTGACGGAACGATAAAAGAATTCGGTTGTTTTCTTTGAGAAGAGTTTGACACGCGCCAAGGATGACAGTGCCGGAAATAAAAAGATAATGCCAAGGTCCAGAGCACGTTTTAGACTGATCTCAAAGATTGCCATGTTATTTTCAAAGAATTCACTTTTCAACATCTTCAATGAATTTGCTTGAACACCAAAAGCTATAGTGGCAATAAGATCAGTAGTGAAACGTGCGCAAGTATCCTTAATTTTTAGTACTGCCTTATTCGGTTGTCTTTCCAAATTAGCTTCAAGATCTTTGCCAATCTGCAAAGCATGAGAAAAGGTTGCTTAAAAACCTCCGTTCAATATCTGCATTTGTTACAGACTTTCTTTACTTACTTGAACCATTAGCGGATACATTTGTTTGGTTTTGCCACTTGTGAAGACAGGTGATATCCTGCTTCGTAACGCCTTCCAATCCTGATTGCGCACAAAGAAAAGATTATTGTATCCCAATGGATCGTAATGTGGATCAGTTTGCAGCACACGATTTACGAAATAACTGAATTTCTTGATCATAACTGTTTTAACCAGCTCCAGATCACGTATAAGTAAACCAGGACCACGCAGTGTATACATTCCAACGACCGGTTCATTTTCAAATCCCGGCGCATTATGCAGTTGATTCATTTGCTCGAACAACGGCACTTTTCCAGTTAGGAATGCGCGAAAATTTCCTAAAATTGGTGTAGGCTCGACATACTTAACTCCATGACGCTTCCAATAGCTATGAGTGCGTTTCTGCCATAGGTAGAAAAGACTCACCAAGCCAGCGATCAATAGAAGCAATTCGCTCAACATTCTGGCAACGATTAATGAGCGGTAGCCTCTGACGGGTGCTTATAAAGCAACCGGAACCAGAAAAAAATAAAAACATTCCAAGGTAACTCTATTCTATTAGTTTTTGTGCAAACAATCGATGACATGGCATAACACTGTCTCTAAAGAGAACCTGTAACTCGTTTCGTTTCGTTTCGGTAGTCTCTTAATTGTATACCAGAATTGTAATTTATATTCAGAAATCTATAGTCTGACGAGCCTCCATTTGCGCATTACAAACATCTAATGATTTTAATTAATATTTTGTAATTCTTGATCAGCACTTAAAGAGAGAACAAATGCAAAGATAATATGCAATAAGAGTATGTAATACTTCAATTTGAAAATGAATTACTCAATGCATGATAGACTAGAAAAAATTAAGAGATAAGAAATTTATGTAATTATGAAATATTTGTACGAATTATGAAATTAAATTATATACATATACAATTTACTCTTCAATTTTTATCAATATTCTACATTTTAGTAGAGAGAATACTGTTTCACATCACTCTTCGCTTAAGTTAATTGACATGTTAATGCATGTCAATTTTAGTTTGTACGAGCGTAAAAAATTATCAATCGATATTACGTAGTCAATATTTTGATCAGAATTTAGAGTGCAAAAGAGAAATGAGCAGAAATATGCAATTATATATTATTTAACTAAATGATAATCATGTTTTGTTTCAGAGTGCGCACACACTTTGCATGCTATGCTATGCTATTTAGTCTTCTGCCATCTCCAACTGTTGTCGCATACTCTCGTCTCGCATTCTCTTCCCTTAATGGCACCTTGACGGAAATCGGTTTCAGTCGCGCCAGCTCGTGTTTAGTCTCACATTAGCGTATTGCTCGACCGACCGACCGACAGCTCAAACGACGGCGACTCAGCCAACCGTCACGACGGTCGGACAGACCGACGAGCGTACCGACCAAGAACTGACTGAACGAATGGTAAACGACAACGTTTCGGATTTTGACTTCGGCTTTGGGTGGTTTGGGTGGCCCGTCTGCTTTGGTTGTGGGGTGTGGTTGATGTTCCCGGTTTCGTTTGTCCCTCCCCTCCCATCTGTATTCTCTTTATCACTCTTCGGCTACATACATATATAGCGAGGCTTTCGAAATGCTATGGCTGTGGCTGCGTCTGCGGCTGTTTGTTTGTTTGTTTGCCTTTCGCCTTCGTTCTCGAGCTACAGCTCCAACTTAAGCACTCTTCTATCTCCGTCACTCTACCTCTGTGGGCACCCCGCTGTCCAAGCACTGAGCTGACGCTTCAACGCATATTGACGCTTATTAATATTTACATTTTTATTTGTGTTTCGGGTTTTTTTTTTTGTATATTTTTCTCTTTTTCTTTTGGTAGAATATTTATTTTTTTTTTGGGCGCCGTTGATTAAGCGCTCAACAATGTTGCGACAAAAAAATAAAATAGCAGAATGAAAAGCAAAAAATGAGGAAGAGACAAACAGAGACGAAGAGAGAGAGAAAGAGAAAAGGAATAATAATAAATGTTTTTGATTGCTCCCTTTTTTAATTGTTATACAATTTGAGCCTGGTGCGACATACCTACAAAATACCCTGTAAGCCAAAAAGGGATGAGGAATATGTAAAATAAAAAAATGGTCAATGGTTTGGGTAAAGTTAAGCTGTGTCGGTTATGATATAAATTGCAATTTACGTTGAGTTTGCTTGCTCTGATTGAGTTTTTGTTGACACTCTTTAGTCTAGACTCCTGAACTCCTGGACGACTCTAGACTGAGTAAACTCAGCTAATAAGAGCTAATAAAATAGCTATAGCTAAAATTAAATATGTCAATACGCATGTAGTATAGTACAGTTTATACTTAAAGTTAAATTTTTAAATAATATTTAATTAAATTTTTTTTACTGCTATATTTTTTTAGCATACAAACTATGCAAAACTTCTAACATTTGCTGGGTAACTGTCTGTTCTCATAATTCATATATTTTGAATTTTTATGCGCGTTTTTTTGTTTGTGCACAGTGTTGTGCAATTTGTGGCCGTAAAATTTCAACGGACATAGATTTACAATTTACGATTTTCTGCACACGTAATTGGCTCCGGTTGCCATATGCAAGCTATATTAAAGTTGGGTTACATTTCTCATACACACACAGACACACACATATGCATACATTTACAGAGCTTTAATTAAAATACTAAATTTCTTTTTTACTTTCTTTTATTTTCATTGCAGGTAAGCGAACACTGTCAGCTGCTACTGTATGTGTATGCCAATGGCAGCAGCTAAGCTCAAAAATGAGAAGGGAGCTGAAAACAATAGAGAGGTTCTAAAAGAAGGGTAAGGGTAAGGGACACGTGTTCTGCTTGGTCATGGTTCCGAGAGTCAGTTTTGTTGACATTGATGTGAAAGCAAAATAATAATAATAATAATAAGAAGGAGAAGAAAAAGAAGAAGAAGAAGAGAAAAACCCTAAGCCACTTGAATTGTTTGCTCAAATTATTTTGAATTATTGCATGCGCCATGCGTTCATTTCCACGCGACTTCTATTACACTCTACGCGTGTGCATGGTGTTATGTGGCATGGTTGGCAGGGGAGGGGGGAGGACACAACAATGCAAGGAGAAGAGAACATTAACTCCCTGAAGAATACTAGCAACATTACCACCACCACCACGACTACAACTACCGCTACTAGCACCACCGCCATCAACAGCAAATTTTTAGCGAAGTTCAATTCTGTTGCCATTGCATCCTGATGGCTTCACGCAGCTCTTCTTCTTCATCTGCTGTCGCTACTGCTGCTGCTGCGACTGCCGATGCTGCTGTTTTTGCTTCGTCATCTTTCTTCTCTATTTTGCACGTTGTGTCCTTGAACACAAATGTTGCATTTGCCGCACAGCATGTGGCAATTTCTAGCGCACTTAGAAAGGATTAGTTCCTTTCCTTGATATGCTCCCTGCTATTTTTGGTGGCGGGTTTTTCACTGGACATTAAACCAGTTGAAAGAGTTCAGAGTCAAAGAAAAACGAAAAAAAAAAAAGAAAAAGGATCAGCCAACTGTTATTTATGAAGCAAATTAAATTTCAGAGACTTTAATACCTCCCCGTCCCGAAAAAAAGGGAAAAATTATTGCAAATTTATGCAATAATACACTTAAAATTGATTTTTCGAAATCGATTTCCAGAAATCAATTGGCAAATGCAATAGAATTTTATTATAGCATCTGGTTGGTGGTGCAAATGTTAAAAGATTAACATATTCTATAGATAATATATAATAGAAATAATAGTTTTATTTTCTAATTGAATATCTGATTGTTCGAGAGGAATATTGATATATTATATAAAACATTCCATATGCTTCGAAATTTTATTTTTAAAATTCAATCTGAACTTAAATTTCTTCAAAGATAATAATTATATTAACAGCAATAGAAAAATAAATAACTATCCCTAAATGTTCTACGAAATTCTTTGACATTCTTCCTAAGTTTAGTTTCAGCATCAAACTCAACTTTAATTTTCTGACAAATTATTAAAATACATAAACTTTTAGTTAATTTGTATATTGCTTGAAAATTTAAACATTAAGTTTCTCATATTTTATTTATATTTTCCTAAAATCTAAACTTTAATTTTCTCTCATTAGAAATAATAGATAATTTTCTATTTAAATATAAATCTGTTATTAAAGCTATGTATAGAATATTAATTTTCCTAAAATCTCAACTTTAATTTTGTCGCATATTTCATTCTGAAGTCTCTGCTGTTCTCTCTTAATTCAAATACTCAATGTAATTCATAAATAATTTATTAAATGACCAACACAAGTCTCTGAATTCTGCGAATGAAACAGAAACTGAAACAGAAAGAGAAATTGCTATAGAGTAAATATATCATGTATATCTGTGTCAGCATATATATATGTTTATTATATATAAAGACATTTATATTCATTAAGCTCTCAAAAACATGCGACAATTGGCATGACACTTAACACGCCAGTGCCATGGCATAGCAAGTCATGGAGCAGACGACGCTACCGTGGGAGGGGGGGAGGATGGAGGATAACAAATTTTGCTATTAACATAATTTATATACTTACAAAAAGGCAAAGTGCGAACGATTTACATAACAAGCTGCTTCGATGTCTAACAATTTTTGGCCAATAGATTTTGATTAATCCAAGTAGCAGTAGTAAGTATATTTCAAGGATACGTTTATGTTATGCCTATGAGAAGTTACAATATACAATAAACACCTCAAAGCAATTCATTCGCTTACCTCCCGCTGTGTTCTAAGCTACCCTCCAACAAATGTTAATTGTTAGTCAACCAAGGCAACGACAGCATAAACCATAAAAATATCAACAACAACAACAACAGCAAGAGAGAGAGAGAGAGAGAGATGTATGGAGTGAGTAAAAGAGATAGCCGTATAGCTATTTGTAAGTTACGTGAAAACGCACATGGAAGAAAATTACATTGAGGGAAAATAATTTGGTCACGTGCTTAAAGAAATCGAAGCATGGGCAACGAGCTAAATAAGGTGAATGAGACAGTCTGACATACAGAGATAGAGAGAGACAGCGAGTGAGAGAGAAAGAAAGAGGAGTGATGTGTATGTTCGAGAGCTAAATCCTTAGCTGGTTTTAGCTGTTTTACTGTTATTTCCATTTGATCTCCCTAAGATGCCATGTGCTATGTGCACTGTGCTGTGCTTATCAAGCCGCAAGTCTGAAAGCGGAAATGTAATGAAAATAGATTTTTGCTTTCTTTAGCTTTAGCTGAACTTACTGTAGACTGACGGTAGTTAGAGCTGGAGAATATTGGATAAATGGTTGTCCAGGCAACAAGCCTTACGATAAGCATCTGAAATTGAATTGAAATACATTTTTTTTGTATTGCTCTTGCTTTCATACTTTTTGCGAACAATTAGAGAAATGAAGTTATAAGAAGTTGTAGCTTCAGGCAGTCGAAGGAAGAGCTAAGAAAGTAATGCCTGGAGATTGCCAGACCGGCAGATAGGCCGACAGTCAAAGAGACAGACAGAACCCGATTAACTGTCACGAATTTATGGCAAAATGATGCAGCAACGATGTAGTAGCAGCAGCGACAGTGGCAATATTTGTACAAAGGTTACCATGGTTGGAGGGTGGCAGGTGTTAAGGTGCAACTTCCTGCCATTTGACACTTGACTTGAAAGCTTCATCTCTCTAGCAGTTTGTCTTTGTCGCTATCGCTATTGCTGTCTCTGTCTTATTTTCATGCTCGACCAAATGCTGTTTCTCTGGTGTGCCATAAAATAAATTCTTTTTGGTCGTTAATGAGCAATGAGTCTGCGGACAGGTGAAAAAGATCCTTGGGGCATATGCACAAATACAACACATGCATTAAACTCAGAAACATACACACACACACGCATGTATATAAAAAATAAACACAAATATATATATATATACATATATATATATATGTATATATAAAATATAATTGTGGTCAGTCTCGATTACAAAATGCGTATGTCCAACGCAACGCACGACTGCAGCCAGACAAGGGATCCGGGATCCGTCGCCGTCCGGAATTGTTGTGTTGTGTTGTGTTTTGTTGTTCATTCACTTTTGCAATTCCTGCGATTCCAATTGCGCCGTGCGTCGGCCCAGGGATTCGTTTAATAACAAATATATATGTATATGTATATACACCACACACATGAGGGTAGTTTTTTATCCGATATCCCGTCTATTATTTTTTTTTTTTTATTTGCTGCTTAGTAATTTTTTTCTCGATGTTTTTTATCAAAAAAAAAAAACTGCTATGCACATAATGAGCAAAAAAAAAAAAAAGAAAACGATGCGCCAGTTTAGCTACACAACGACCAAAAGAAAGAGTACTAGTATAGGAGGAGAAGATGTAGAGAGCCGCAGGAAGTAACAGAAACAGGACCAAAGACCAGACGGTCTGACAACAAACACGCAATGCAATGTTGCCTCGTGTGAGGTCCTCCACATGAACAGCTTGAAGCTGTAGATGAAGCTGAAGTTGCTAGTAACTGTAGCTGTAGCTGTAGCTGTAGCTGTAGCTAAAGCTAATACTGCTTGCTACGCATGCAACTCACGTATGCGCTTAATTTTTTGTTTATAACGCCCCCAAGGCACACGCCCTTAGTTCCGCCCCCCTATGACCATATACATTCAACGCTCTAGCTGCGTATGTCACGTGTGGAACTGTTGGGGTAGACTGAGGACCAAGAACCGAGGACCGAGACACTAGAGACCTTTAGCTCGCAACGTTGTGGCTTTTTGACAGTACTGAAATTAAGTTGTAAAAATTAATAACTTTTTTTTTGGTTTTTTTTTTTTGTTGGCCGTGCATAAAATGTAAACTGTAAACGATTTTCAAATACAAATTTTTTTGTGTTTGCTTTACAAAAAGAGAGATTTGGGAAGCAGGCTATATTTAAGGAGTTGAGCATGAATAAAGCTATATATATAAATGATATCGACTTATATATTTTTATTTTATAAGCTTGCTTTTAGAGTATCTACAGTTCGTTTTTTCAAAACGTTAAAAGATATATTTTTTTTTGACTATTATTTATTTTTTGTGATGAATCCAATGTGAAATTCTATGCATGGCGGCGGCTTAGTTGCTAGGGCTAGGGCTATATAGTATATACATACATATATATTTGGAACCAGCATTGGATACTGGCTGATGTAAAGGTCTTTTGCTTTTTAGCTTTGTCTTTTATAATTTCGATTGTATAAATGTATACATATATATATATATATATATATATGTGTGTGTATGTGTGCATTGGTAACTGTTAGACAGCTCTTTACTCTCGGGAGAATTCGACTTATATCCGATTACAACACCACAACATTTTCTTTTTTTTTGTTTTTTTTTTATGCATACATGTTTCGGGTGGTTGAAAGTGCCGCATCAGTAAGTTTTTCTTTTATTTTTTTCTATTTATTTTTTTATTTTTTTGTTTTTTTGATGGTCTGTGCATAATGGAGGGCTAATGCAAGGGCTAAATAAAATGAGTTTTAAATTTAATAAATTCTAATTTAAATAACAAGCATGTGACAGGCAAGCAGTTAAAGTTTATTAAGCTTATTCAATGCCTTCGCCTTCCCCAAAGAACTTTCTGAATAAAATCAAAACAAAAATGAAATAACATTTATTTAAATTCATGAAAACTTATGCATAACATTTACTAAGACTAAGAAATGTTTTTTGGGGTTTCTTTGATATTTAGTAACTTTAGTTTTGTTAAGAAATCTGTTACGTTTCCCTTACTCTGATTATATATTAATTACAAGGCTTCTTCAGATGTTTTTCTTTCCGCAATAAGTAAAAGTTTTATGTCTTTCTCTCTTTTTCTTCTCATGCTTATTCTCATTTTCATTCATTCGTTTCATATCGTATCGTTCGTTTCCTATCTGCACGCAAACTATAATTACAGCTGTGCCGGCAAGCCAAGCCACAAGGCAGCAGACATTGACGCAGGGCTCAAGCGAAGAAATTAATATTTTAATTACAACACATTTAACATGCGATTATGCGCTTCAATGAACATCTTGTGGCCCAAAAGTCTAATGTGGTGTTGTTGTCTCACATACAAGAACAGACTTGCACAGGCGGCACAGACATATACATACATATGTAGTAAAATAACGAAAAACATACACAGACAGAAACACAGAGGTACACATGCACAGTGGGCGTTAAAAGTGTCATAACTTATTACAGGACTAAACGCGAAACATCAGCCCATGTTAAGCGGAAACAAGAGCAACAACAATAACAGCAACAACAACTGTTACTGTAACAGAGCTTAATAAAGAGCTCGTCATAAACGACGAGCACGAGAAACTAAGCCCAACACGTACTGCACTTTAATTACAGGCGAACCGAATGTTAACGAAGGCTACTCTCGCTGGTCACTCTCGCAGACAGACAGAGAGACACATACACACCAACACACACACACACACACACACACACACATATGATATGTTAGGTGAAACGCTTTCATTAGCTTAGCATCACAGCTAAGCTGCTGCTCTGCTGCTGCTGCTGTGACGCGACGCTTTGGCTAGGAATGACTGTGAGAGAGACAACGACAGCGCTCACTGTAATTGACAGCTGTTAAGTTAACAGGCAGAAGCTAAGCATTTGCTACTTCTAACGCGCTGCTGCTCTACTACTATCTCTGCCGCTGTTGTTGTTGTTGTTGCTGTCGTTGTCGTTGTTTTCTGTCGCTTCGCTTAAGGTTTTGCTGCTTTTGCTCTGATGCTGCTACTTTTTTGCCTGTCTCTCTCTCTCTCTCTCCCTGACTATTTCTTTTGCCCTAGCGTTCGTCGTTTATTGTTGTTACGGTAGTTGTATTTTTTGGGGGACTGTGCACCGGCAGCTGTCGTCGTCATTGTCAACGGCATACGACGACGTCGAGTGTTAATCAAAGCGTAGTTAATTGCTTTGCCGAACGAGTCGAAAGAAAGACAGTGATTGTGTGTGAGTAGAGTATATAGAGAGAGTATGAGAAAGAGCGAAAGAGTAGCCGTTGGCTTTGACGTTTGAATTTTGGACCACAGATGATGATGATGATGATGCGACTCCTGTATATGTAGGTGTGTGTGTGTGTGTGTGCTAGTGTGTTGTGTGATTGTATCTTTGCATGTGCGACTTTTGATTAACTTAACCCCTTAACGCGTTGGGGCTGTTGCTCTTGATGTTGCTGCTACTGTTCATGTTTTTGCATGTCTAATTTGGCAAGTGTTAAGTATCCGTCTGGGGCATTTTGGAGTAGGAGAGAGACGCCAGTCGTCTACAAAAACAATAAATACTAATTAAAATGTATTTAAATACAAATGCAGACACGAACATGCTCAATACATAGACAACAATTACACAAACACACACACACACACATACATATATACACATGAATTTTTATGCGCTGTGAAGCGTATGTTTTGCTAGTTTTACGAAAAGCTAACACACACTTTCCCATGCCAACCCCTTTTTCAGGCGTACAGCAACAATGCGAAAGAGACTGGCGCCAGTCTATATATATAGTATATATATATATATATATATATATATGCATATATGTATGTGTATATGTATTTGTGTGCGTGTGTGCATGTTGTTTACTTGTTTTTGCACACTAGCGCCACCTAACGGAAATGTTTCATAAAAACTTAATTGTCCATGTAACACTTTTTTTATAGCCCTTCTTTTTCTTTTTTTTTTTTGCCAAAACCAAACTCGACTAGTTTTTAGCCTTTAAGTGGCATGTCTGCGCATAGTTATTAAAGTCCAAGAGAGAGTGAAAGAGACAGAGCATGCTAAGACTAAATAAATTAAGGATTTACTTTTGGATTTACATTGGGCACTCGCAGAACGACAGCAAGAGTTACAACTAGGAAGTACTTAAATTATAACAGGAAAATCCTATTTAGTATTTTTAATGACCAAAAACAGTTGTTAAAAAATTTTTCATTAGCTTTTGTTTCTCTATTACAAAACAGAAAACCGATTGTACATTGAATATTGTTCAAATATAATATCTATATATATATCTACCGATCTTTATAGAGTCTATGTCTGCACACAGCTATCGTTACAGTTGTTCTCTCGTTTCTTTTATGTTGGTTTTTTTATAACCTATTAAACGAACCTGTTGTATATTGCTATAAATTCAATTTCGAGGAATATTTCGGACAGTTTTGACCACTCAATCAGACTTGTTTATAGAGACAGAGAGAGTGAGAGAGATCATACTTTCGTATTGTTCATTTTATGTGCTGAACAATTTTCTTTAGTTTTTTTTTTCATGTGAAGTAAAAGAAGAGCAAAGAGATATAGAGACTATAAGAGTGAGTGAGAGAGAGACTACAGAGCTTAGGTAGAGCTAAAGTTTTTGTCTTTATTTGTCACGCTTTATGCAATTCGTTCAACGCGTATGTTAGCTGCCTCTGCCTTTACCTCTGCCTCTTCCTGTGTTGCCACTGCTGTTGCTGCTGTTTCCTTTACTACTTTCACCCTCCAACAAGATAACGTCACATGTTTTGATCCTGTACCGAAAGTAAGAGGAACTTTTAGCGACAACGCATCAGCATCAACATCAACATCAGCATCAGCATCATCGTGAAGCAACAAAAAGATTCGAAATGAAAAGAAAAATAGATTGAATTGCGTGCAAAATGCGCTGCGTTGTGTGTTGCCATCCGTGTGTTGCACGCTCTCTTGCTAGCGACCAAGACCAAGAGGGGCGTGTGTGGCACATGCAGAGGCAGCCAAACATTATCCGAAGGGCCAATGGGAAGCAAAACAAAAAAAAAAGAAAAAAAAAAACAAAATGTAGCGTGGCATGGGCATTGGCAGGGGCAGGGGAAGGGGCAGCAATGAAGGAACATGCAGCAATAAAGTGCTACAGCAATTGAATAGAGCAATCGAATGCAATGCCGGAAGAAAACTATAAGAACGAATATTGTATACACTGTCATTAATTATTTGTGAGTGATAATGTACAGTTACTTCTAGTGTATAAATAAAATGTTAAATTTATAATAAATTTCAAGTAATTTAAAATTTTATAAAAATTTATTACAAAACATCAACTATAAACTAATGCACCCCTAGTCTATTTGTAGTGCATATGACAAACAATATACGCCTTGAACTGCCCTCGTTATATCTCTCTGTCTGTCTGTCTATCTATCTATCTGTCTATCTGTCTGTCTGTCTGTCTGTCTGTCTCTCTGTCTCTGTCCATCCGTCAGCCTAAATGTTGTACGTGTAAAGCATTTAAAGTAATGAAGCCGATGCCTCTGGTCAGGGTTGTCACTCAATTCATGGAACGAGGAAGATTATATTCAACCTCTCCCTCTCTCTCCCTGTCTCTCCCTCTCTCTGTCTCTGTCAAACTCACTCTCACTGTTTCACTTTTATTATTAGTAACAATTTACGCGCGTACGACAATCATTCAATTCAGGCCAGAGACCAATACATCAATCGCAGTCCCTGTATATGTGTGTATGTGTGTATATGTGTGTGTGTCCTTCAATGCGGTATGTGTCAAAAGGTGTTTGAGCTGGACAACTGCGAGGCGTGGCAGTCGATGGTTAAAGTGTAATGAGATAAAGCGCTGAAACAGGGTAAAGAGTATGCAGGGGGTGCTGGGAGTGCAGGGGGTGCTGGGGGTACAGTGGGTGCAGTGGGGTTGTAGGAGTATGGTAAATGTCCAATGCCGCTATATATGGTAATTTATGTGTGGCATTTAAATGGATCATGGAGCTAGAGACACAGCAGTTACTCCCGCTGCTTGATGCCTACGGCCTGCTGCCTCTTTTGCCCCTTTGCACCCTTAATTCTCTTTGGCAGCCGCATCCCCCGCCCGTCTGTCCAAAGCATTGGCAAATTGTTTAAGCAAACATTGTCAGAGGACAGAGGGCAGAGGACACTCTGCAAGTGGCAGTGGCAGCGGCACTGTGTAGATTTTCCATATTGCGATGCGATCCATTGCAAAGGCCTCTGTTTGTCTTTGATAAATGTTTGGCTTTGCCTTTGCTGCTGC
The DNA here is from genome assembly GCA_037044475.1 of Zaprionus obscuricornis. Taxonomy (NCBI): domain Eukaryota; kingdom Metazoa; phylum Arthropoda; class Insecta; order Diptera; family Drosophilidae; genus Zaprionus; species Zaprionus obscuricornis. The sequence continues at coordinate 65,165 of JBAMBR010003944.1, forward strand.
TGCTGCCACTGCTACTGTTTTCAATGTTGCTGATGCTGCTGCTACTGCTACTGCTGCTGCTATTGCTTCCTCTTCATCTTGTGCTTCATCTTCTGCCACTTCCTGGTTTTAAGTCCTTGAAGACATTTTACGTGCTTGGCTCCATTCGTTGCGATTATGAGCAAAGTTTTTGGTTATTTATCAATTTAATGACTTTGCACTTGGACAAAAAAGAGCGTCTGCTTTTCATTTGTTGTTCTTGTTGTTGTTGCCGTTGCCATTGCTGTTGCTCATGTTGTTTTTGTTATTTAAAGCTTTTAGATTGGATTTATATTGTGAAATTAAGTTGAAATCGTTTTTGCCACTGAAATAAAAGTAAAATTAATTTCATTTTATAGCTGGACTTTTGACTCGAAAAACTCGAAAGAGAAATCTTCAAAAAATTCTCCAAAAAGAAAAATAAATAAATAAAAATTGAATAAAATAAATAAAAAACAAAAATTAAAAATAAATAAAAAAAAAAAGTAAATTTAAAAAATTCTTAAGGAAACTTTTTACTTGAAAAGTCTTAAGAAATCTTTCAAGAAATTTCTAAAAAGAAAAATTCAATAAATAATAATAAAATAAAAAAAATAAACTAAATGTGAAAGTTCTTAAAGTAAAAAAATTCTTGAAATAATTTTTAAGAGATTCCTAATAAATTATTAAAATAACTTCCGAGGAAACTATAAAAAATACTTTATTTGATTTTCAATTAATTATTATTTATTGAATTTTTCTTTTTAGAAATTTCTTGAAAGATTTCTTAAGACTTTTCAAGTAAAAAGTTTCCTTAAGAATTTTTCAAATTTACTTTTTTTTTTTATTTATTTTTAATTTTTGTTTTTTATTTATTTTATTCAATTTTTATTTATTTATTTTTCTTTTTGGAGAATTTTTTGAAGATTTCTCTTTCGAGTTTTTCGAGTCAAAAGTCCAGCTATAAAATGAAATTAATTTTACTTTTATTTCAGTGGCAAAAACGATTTCAACTTAATTTCACAATATAAATCCAATCTAAAAGCTTTAAATAACAAAAACAACATGAGCAACAGCAATGGCAACGGCAACAACAACAAGAACAACAAATGAAAAGCAGACGCTCTTTTTTGTCCAAGTGCAAAGTCATTAAATTGATAAATAACCAAAAACTTTGCTCATAATCGCAACGAATGGAGCCAAGCACGTAAAATGTCTTCAAGGACTTAAAACCAGGAAGTGGCAGAAGATGAAGCACAAGATGAAGAGGAAGCAATAGCAGCAGCAGTAGCAGTAGCAGCAGCATCAGCAACATTGAAAACAGTAGCAGTGGCAGCAGCAGCAGCAAAGGCAAAGCCAAACATTTATCAAAGACAAACAGAGGCCTTTGCAATGGATCGCATCGCAATATGGAAAATCTACACAGTGCCGCTGCCACTGCCACTTGCAGAGTGTCCTCTGCCCTCTGTCCTCTGACAATGTTTGCTTAAACAATTTGCCAATGCTTTGGACGGACGGGCGGGGGATGCGGCTGCCAAAGAGAATTAAGGGTGCAAAGGGGCAAAAGAGGAAGCAGGCCGTAGGCATCAAGCAGCGGGAGCAACTGCTGTGCCTCTAGCTCCATGATCCATTTAAATGCCACACATAAATTACCATATATAGCGGCATTGGACATTTACCATACTCCTACAACCCCACTGCACCCACTGTACCCCCAGCACCCCCTGCACTCCCAGCACCCCCTGCATACTCTTTACCCTGTTTCAGCGCTTTATCTCATTACACTTTAACCATCGACTGCCACGCCTCGCAGTTGTCCAGCTCAAACACCTTTTGACACATACCGCATTGAAGGACACACACACATATACACACATACACACATATACAGGGACTGCGATTGATGTATTGGTCTCTGGCCTGAATTGAATGATTGTCGTACGCGCGTAAATTGTTACTAATAATAAAAGTGAAACAGTGAGAGTGAGTTTGACAGAGACAGAGAGAGGGAGAGACAGGGAGAGAGAGGGAGAGGTTGAATATAATCTTCCTCGTTCCATGAATTGAGTGACAACCCTGACCAGAGGCATCGGCTTCATTACTTTAAATGCTTTACACGTACAACATTTAGGCTGACGGATGGACAGAGACAGAGAGACAGACAGACAGACAGACAGACAGATAGACAGATAGATAGATAGACAGACAGACAGAGAGATATAACGAGGGCAGTTCAAGGCGTATATTGTTTGTCATATGCACTACAAATAGACTAGGGGTGCATTAGTTTATAGTTGATGTTTTGTAATAAATTTTTATAAAATTTTAAATTACTTGAAATTTATTATAAATTTAACATTTTATTTATACACTAGAAGTAACTGTAAATTATCACTCACAAATAATTAATGACAGTGTTTATAGTTTTCTTCCAGCATTGCATTGGGACCTATTCAATTGCTGTAGCACTTTTTGTATTATTACGTGTTTTCCTCGGTTTTGCTCCCCTTCCCCTGCTGCAATACCCGTGTCACGCTAGTTGTTTTTTTTTTTTGTTTGCTTCCGCTGCAAGCTCGGATAATGTTTGGCTGCCTCTGCATGTGCCACACACGCCCCTCTTGGTCTTGGTCGCTAGCAAGAGAGCGTGCAACACACGGATGGCAACACACAACGCAGCGCATTTTGCACGCAATTCAATCTATTTTTCTTTTCATTTCGAATCTTTTTGTTGCTTCACGATGATGCTGATGCTGATGTTGATGTTGATGCTGATGCGTTGTCGCTAAAAGTTCCTCTTACTTTTGGTACAGGATCAAAACATGTGACGTTATCTTGTTGGAGGGTGAAAGTAGTAAAGGAAACAGCAGCAACAGCAGTGACAACACAGGAAGAGGCAGAGGTAAAGGCAATGGCAGCGAACATACGCGTTGAACGAATTGCATAAAGCGTGACAAATAAAGACAAAAACTTTAGCTCTACCTAAGCTCTGTAGTCTCTCTCTCACTCACTCTTATAGTCTCTATATCTCTTTGCTCTTCTTTTACTTCACATGAAAAAAAAAACTAAAGAAAATTGTTCAGCACATAAAATGAACAATACGAAAGTATCTATCTCTCTGTCTCTATAAAACATGCCTGATTGAGTGGTCAAAACTGTCCGAAATATTCCTCGAAATTGAATTTGTAGAAATATACAACAGGTTCGTTTAATAGGTTATAAAAAAACCAATATAAAAGAAACGAGAGAACAACTGTAACGATAGCTGTGTGCAGACATAGACTCTATAAAGATCGGTAGATATATATACATATAGATATTATATTTGAACAATACTCAATATACAATCGTTTTCTGTTTTGTAATAGAGAAACAAAAGCTAATGAAAAATTTTTTAACAACTGTTTTTGGTCATTAAAAATACTAAATAGGATTTTCCTGTTATAATTTAAGTACTTCCTAGTTGTAACTCTTGCTGTCGTTCTGCCAGTGCCCAATGTAAATCCAAAAGTAAATCCTTAATTTATTTAGTCTTAGCATGCTCTGTCTCTTTCACTCTCTCTTGGACTTTAATAACTATGCGCAGACATGCCACTTAAAGGCTAAAAACTAGTCGAGTTTGGTTTTGGCAAAAAAAAAAAGAAAAAGAAGGGCTATAAAAAAAGTGTTACATGGACAATTAAGTTTTTATGAAACATTTCCGTTAGGTGGCGCTAGTGTGCAAAAACAAGTAAACAACATGCACACACGCACACAAATACATATACACATACATATATGCATACATATATATATATATATATATACTATATATATAGACTGGCGCCAGTCTCTTTCGCATTGTTGCTGTACGCCTGAAAAAGGGGTTGGCATGGGAAAGTGTGTGTTAGCTTTTCGGAAAACTAGCAAAACATACGCTTCACAGCGCATAAAAATTCATGTGTATATATGTATGTGTGTGTGTTTGTGTAATTGCTGTCTATGTATTGAGCATGTTCGTGTCTGCATTTGTATTTAAATACATTTTAATTAGTATTTATTGTTTTTGTAGACGACTGGCGTCTCTCTCCTACTCCAAAATGCCCCAGACGGATACTTAACACTTGCCAAATTAGACATGCAAAACCATGAACAGTAGCAGCAACATCAAGAGCAACAGCCACAACGCGTTAAGGGGTTAAGTTAATCAAAAGTCGCACATGCAAAGATACAATCACACAACACACTAGCACACACACACACCTACATATACAGGAGTCGCATCATCATCATCATCTGTGGTCCAAAATTCAAACGTCAAAGCCAACGGCTAACTCTCTCGCTCTTTCTCATACTCTTTCTATATACTCTACTCACACACAATCACTGTCTTTCTCTCGACTCGTTCGGCAAAGCAATTAACTACGCTTTGATTAACACTCGACGTCGTCGTATGCCGTTGACAATGACGACGACAGCTGCCGGTGCACAGGCCCCCAAAAAATACAACTACAGCAACAACAATAAACGACGAACGCTAGGGCAAAAGAAATAGTCAGGGAGAGAGAGAGAGAGAGAGAGACAGGCAAAAAAGTAGCAGCATCAGAGCAAAAGCAGCAAAACCTTAAGCGAAGCGACAGAAAACAACGACAACGACAGCAACAACAACAACAACAGCGGCAGAGATAGTAGTAGAGCAGCAGCGCGTTAGAAGTAGCAAATGCTTAGCTTCTGCCTGTTAACTTAACAGCTGTCAATTACAGCGAGCGCTGTCGTTGTCTCTCTCACAGTCATTCCTAGCCAAAGCGTCGCGTCACAGCAGCAGCAGCAGAGCAGCAGCTTAGCTGTGATGCTAAGCTAATGAAAGCGTTTCACCTAACATATCATATGTGTGTGTGTGTGTGTTGGTGTGTATGTGTCTCTCTGTCTGTCTGCGAGAGTGACCAGCGAGAGTAGCCTTCGTTAACATTCGGTTCGCCTGTAATTAAAGTGCAGTACGTGTTGGGCTTAGTTTCTCGTGCTCGTCGTTTATGACGAGCTCTTTATTAAGCTCTGTTACAGTAACAGTTGTTGTTGCTGTTATTGTTGTTGCTCTTGTTTCCGCTTAACATGGGCTGATGTTTCGCGTTTAGTCCTGTAATAAGTTATGACACTTTTAACGCCCACTGTGCATGTGTACCTCTGTATGTCTGTCTGTGTATGTTTTTCGTTATTTTACTACATATGTATGTATATGTCTGTGCCGCCTGTGCAAGTCTGTTCTTGTATGTGAGACAACAACACCACATTAGACTTTTGGGCCACAAGATGTTCATTGAAGCGCATAATCGCATGTTAAATGTGTTGTAATTAAAATATTAATTTCTTCGCTTGAGCCCTGCGTCAATGTCTGCTGCCTTGTGGCTTGGCTTGCCGGCACAGCTGTAATTATAGTTTGCGTGCAGATAGGAAACGAACGATACGATATGAAACGAATGAATGAAAATGAGAAAAAGCATGAGAAGAAAAAGAGAGAAAGACATAAAACTTTTACTTATTGGGGAAAGAAAAACATCTGAAGAAGCCTTGTAATTAATATATAATCAGAGTAAGGGAAACGTAACAGATTTCTTAACAAAACTAAAGTTACTAAATATCAAAGAAACCCCAAAAAACATTTCTTAGTCTTAGTAAATGTTATGCATAAGTTTTCATGAATTTAAATAAATGTTATTTCATTTTTGTTTTGATTTTATTCAGAAAGTTCTTTGGGGAAGGCGAAGGCATTGAATAAGCTTAATAAACTTTAACTGCTTGCCTGTCACATGCTTGTTATTTAAATTAGAATTTATTAAATTTAAAACTCATTTTATTTAGCCCTTGCATTAGCCCTCCATTATGCACAGACCATCAAAAACAAAAAAAAAACAAAAAAATAAATAGAAAAAAATAAAAGAAAAACTTACTGATGCGGCTCTTTCAACCACCCGAAACATGTATGCATAAAAAAAAAAAACAAAAAAAAAGAAAATGTTGTGGTGTTGTAATCGGATATAAGTCGAATTCTCCCGAGAGTAAAGAGCTGTCTAACAGTTACCAATGCACACATACACACACACACACACATATATATATATATATATATGTATACATTTATACAATCGAAATTATAAAAGACAAAGCTAAAAAGCAAAAGACCTTTACATCAGCCAGTATCCAATGCTGGTTCCAAATATATATATACTATATAGCCCTAGCCCTATCAACTAAGCCGCCGCCATGCATAGAATTTCACATTGGATTCATCACAAAAAATAAATAATAGTCAAAAAAATATATCTTTTAACGTTTTGAAAAAACGAACTGTAGATACTCTAAAAGCAAGCTTATAAAATAAAAATATATAAGTCTATATCATTTATATATATAGCTTTATTCATGCTCAACTCCTTAAATATCGCCTGCTTCCTAAATCTCTCTTTTTGTAAAGCAAACATAAAAAATTTGTATTTGAAAATCGTTTACAGTTTACATTTTATGCATAAAAAAAAACCAAAAAAAAAAAGTTATTAATTTTTACAACTTAATTTCAGTACTGTCAAAAAGCCACAACGTTGCGAGCTAAAGGTCTCTAGTGTCTCGGTCCTCGGTTCTTGGTCCTCAGTCTACCCCAACAGTTCCACACGTGACATACGCAGCTAGAGCGTTGAATGTATATGGTTATAGGGGGGCGGAACTAAGGGCGTGTGCCTTGGGGGCGTTATAAACAAAAAATTAAGCGCATACGTGAGTTGCATGCGTAGCAAGCAGTATTAGCTTTAGCTACAGCTACAGCAACAGCAACAGCAACATCAACAGCTACAGCTACTAGCAAGTTCAGCTTCATCTACAGCTTCAAGCTGTTCATGTGGAGGACCTCACACGAGGCAACATTGCATTGCGTGTTTGTTGTCAGACCGTCTGGTCTTTGGTCCTGTTTCTGTTACTTCCTGCGGCTCTCTACATCTTCTCCTCCTATACTAGTACTCTTTCTTTTGGTCGTTGTGTAGCTAAACTGGCGCATCGTTTTCTTTTTTTTTTTTTTGCTCATTATGTGCATAGCAGTTTTTTTTTTTTTTTTGATAAAAAACATCGAGAAAAAAATTACTAAGCAGCAAATAAAAAAAAAAATAATAGACGGTATATCGGATAAAAAACTACCCTCATGTGTGTGGTGTATATACATATACATATATATTTGTTATTAAACGAATCCCTGGGCCGACGCACGGCGCAATTGGAATCGCAGGAATTGCAAAAGTGAAGGAACAACAAAACACAACACAACACAACAATTCCGGACGGCGACGGATCCCGGATCCCTTGTCTGGCTGCAGTCGTGCGTTGCGTTGGACATACGCATTTTGTAATCGAGACTGACCACAATTATATTTTATATATACATATATATATATATGTATATATATATATATTTGTGTTTATTTTTTATATACATGCGTGTGTGTGTGTATGTTTCTGAGTTTAATGCATGTGTTGTATTTGTGCATATGCCCCAAGGATCTTTTTCACCTGTCCGCAGACTCATTGCTCATTAACGACCAAAAAGAATTTATTTTATGGCACACCAGAGAAACAGCATTTGGTCGAGCATGAAAATAAGACAGAGACAGCAATAGCGATAGCGACAAAGACAAACTGCTAGAGAGATGAAGCTTTCAAGTCAAGTGTCAAATGGCAGGAAGTTGCACCTTAACACCTGCCACCCTCCAACCATGGCAACCATTCGTACAACTCCATCGCCACTGTCGACTGCTGCTTCTTCCATCAGCTTGCTGCATCGATTTTGCCACAAATTCGTGACAGTTAATCGGGTTCAAGTTCGTATAACTTCATTTCGCTAACTGCCGCCAACAACAAAGCGGCAGCAACAAAAAAAAATTGTATTTCAATTCAATTTCAGATGCTTATCGTAAGGCTTGTTGCCTGGACAACCATTTATCCAATATTCTCCAGCTCTAACTACCGTCAGTCTACAGTAAGTTCAGCTAAAGCTAAAGAAAGCAAAAATCTATTTTCATTACATTTCCGCTTTCAGACTTGCGGCTTGATAAGCACAGCACAGTGCACATAGCACATGGCATCTTAGGGAGATCAAATGGAAATAACAGTAAAACAGCTAAAACCAGCTAAGGATTTAGCTCTCGAACATACACATCACTCCTCTTTCTTTCTCTCTCACTCGCTGTCTCTCTCTATCTCTGTATGTCAGACTGTCTCATTCACCTTATTTAGCTCGTTGCCCATGCTTCGATTTCTTTAAGCACGTGACCAAATTATTTTCCCTCAATGTAATTTTCTTCCATGTGCGTTTTCACGTAACTTACAAATAGCTATACGGCTATCTCTTTTACTCACTCCATACATCTCACTCTCTCTCTCTCTCTTGCTGCTGTTGTTGTTGTTGATATTTTTATGGTTTATGCTGTCGTTGCCTTGGTTGACTAACAATTAACATTTGTTGGAGGGTAGCTTAGAACACAGCGGGAGGTAAGCGAATGAATTGCTTTGAGGTGTTTATTGTATATTGTAACTTCTCATAGGCATAACATAAACGTATCCTTGAAATATACTTACTACTGCTACTTGGATTAATCAAAATCTATTGGCCAAAAATTGTTAGACATCGAAGCAGCTTGTTATGTAAATCGTTCGCACTTTGCCTTTTTGTAAGTATATAAATTATGTTAATAGCAAAATTTGTTATCCTCCATACCTCCCCCCCTCCCACGGTAGCGTCGTCTGCTCCATGACTTGCTATGCCATGGCACTGGCGTGTTAAGTGTCATGCCAATTGTCGCATGTTTTTGAGAGCTTAATGAATATAAATGTCTTTATATATAATAAACATATATATATGCTGACACAGATATACATGATATATTTACTCTATAGCAATTTCTCTTTCTGTTTCAGTTTCTGTTTCATTCGCAGAATTCAGAGACTTGTGTTGGTCATTTAATAAATTATTTATGAATTACATTGAGTATTTGAATTAAGAGAGAACAGCAGAGACTTCAGAATGAAATATGCGACAAAATTAAAGTTGAGATTTTAGGAAAATTAATATTCTATACATAGCTTTAATAACAGATTTATATTTAAATAGAAAATTATCTATTATTTCTAATGAGAGAAAATTAAAGTTGCGATTTTAGGAAAATATAAATAAAATATAAGAAACTTAATGTTTAAATTTCCAAGCAATATACAAATTAACTAAAAGTTTATGTATTTTAATAATTTGTCAGAAAATTAAAGTAGAGTTTGATGCTGAAACTTAGGAAGTATGTCAAAGAATTTCCTAAAACATTTAGGGATAGTTATTTATTATACTCAGTGCCCATTGGGTACCAAGAGTATATTAGGTTAGTGACAGCAGCAAATGTATGTAACACCCATAAGGAGGCGTGGCAGACCCCATAAAAGTATATATATTCTGACCTAAGATCAACAGCCGAGTCGATTGGAGCATGTCCGTATCTGTCCGTCTGTACGTCCGTATGAACACACAGATCTCGGAGACTATAAGAGCTAGAGGTTTCATTTTTTTTTTTGCAAAGTGCTTGTAGTATTTGCAGGCAGATCAAGTTTAAGTTGGATTTTTGCCACGCTCCAAAAATCGACGAAAACCATTTTGAACACACCCAGCCAAGCTACAGGACAGAATTTTGGTACAAAGTTAGAATATGTTTGTCTAGGCGTTGTGTAATTTGGTACAGATCGGATTATTGACATGGAAGTTATACACATTTCAAATTCCAAAAGTTGAAGTAGGCGTCTCTATAGCGTACGCTTATACCTACTGTTCTCACCCCATACACGACGGCAACATCAACTTAGTGATTTTGGGCACCGAGTATTAAATAGTCGAGCATACTCGACTATAGCTTTTCTTACTTGTTTTTCTATTGCTGTTAATATAATTAAATCTTTGAAGAAGTTTAAGTTGAGATTGAATTTAAAATTCAAACTTCGAAGCATATGGAATGTTTTATATAATATTTCAATATTCCTTTCTGACAGTTAGATATTCAATTAGAAAATAAAACTATTATTCCTATTATATATTATCTATAGAATATGTTAATCTTTTAACATTTGCACCACCAACCAGATGCTATAATAAAGTTCTATTGCATTTGCCAATTGATTTCTGGAATTCGATTTCGAAAAATCAATTTTAAGTGTATTATTGCATAAATTTGCGGATAATTTTTCCCTTTTTTTTCGGGACGGGGAGGTATTAAAGTCTCAGAAATTTAATTTGCTTCATAAATAACAGTTGGCTGATCCTTTTTCTTTTTTTTTCGTTTTTCTTTGACTCTGAACTCTTTCGACTGGTTTAATGTCCAGTGAAAAACCCGCCACCAAAAATAGCAGGGAGCATATCAAGGAAAGGAACTAATCCTTTCTAAGTGCGCTAGAAATTGCCACATGCTGTGCGGCAAATGCAACATTTGTGTTCAAGGACACAACGAGCAAAATAGAGAAGAAAGATGACGAAGCAAAAACAGCAGCATCGGTAGTCGCAGCAGCAGCAGTAGCGACAGCAGATGAAGAAGAAGAGCTGCGTGAAGCCATCAGGATGCAATGGCAACAGAATTGAACTTCGCTAAAAACTTGCTGTTGATGGCGGTGGTGCTAGTAGCGGTAGTTGTAGTCGTGGTGGTGGTGGTGGTAATGTTGCTAGTGTTCTTCAGGGAGTTAATGTTCTCTTATCCTTGCATTGTTGTGTCCTCCCCCCTCCCCTGCCAACCATGCCACATAACACCATGCACACGCGTAGAGTGTAATAGAAGTCGCGTGGAAATGAACGCATGGCGCATGCAATAATTCAAAATAATTTGAGCAAACAATTCAAGTGGCTTAGGGTTTTTCTCATCTTCTTCTTCTTTTTCTTCTCCTTCTTATTATTATTATTATTATTTTGCTTTCACATCAATGTCAACAAAACTGACTCTCGGAACCATGACCAAGCAGAACACGTGTCCCTTACCCTTACCCTTCTTTTAGAACCTCTCTATTGTTTTCAGCTCCCTTCTCACTTTTGAGCTTAGCTGCTGCCATTGGCATACACATACAGTAGCAGCTGACAGTGTTCGCTTACCTGCAATGAAAATAAAAGAAAGTAAAAAAGAAATTTAGTATTTTAATTAAAGCTCTGTAAATGTATGCATATGTGTGTGTCTGTGTGTGTATGTGTATGAGAAATGTAACCCAACTTTAATATAGCTTGCATATGGCAACCGGAGCCAATTACGTGTGCAGAAAATCGTAAATTGTAAATCTATGTCCGTTGAAATTTTACGGCCACAAATTGCACAACACTGTGCACAAACAAAAAACGCGCATAAAAATTCAAAATATATGAATTATGAGAACAGACAGTTACCCAGCAAAAGTTAGAAGTTTTGCATAGTTTGTATGCTAAAAAAAATATAGCAGTAAAAAGATTTTACTTAAATATTATTTAAAAATTTAACTTTATGTATAAACTGTAGCTATGCTCAGCGATTGACATATTTAATTTTAGCTATAGCTATTTTATTAGCTCTTATTAGCTGAGTTTACTCAGTCTAGAGTCGTCCAGGAGTTCAGGAGTCTAGACTAAAGAGTGTCAACAAAAACTCAATCAGAGCAAGCAAACTCAACGTAAATTGCAATTTATATCATAACCGACACAGCTTAACTTTACCCAAACCATTGACCATTTTTTTATTTTACATATTCCTCATCCCTTTTTGGCTTACAGGGTATTTTGTAGGTATGTCGCACCAGGCTCAAATTGTATAACAATTAAAAAAGGGAGCAATCAAAAACATTTATTATTATTCCTTTTCTCTTTCTCTCTCTCTTTGTCTCTGTTTGTCTCTTCCTCATTTTTTGCTTTTCATTCTGCTATTTTATTTTTTTGTCGCAACATTGTTGAGCGCTTAATCAACGGCGCCCAAAAAAAAATAAATATTCTACCAAAAGAAAAAGAGAAAAATATACAAAAAAAAAAACCCGAAACACAAATAAAAATGTAAATATTAATAAGCGTCAATATGCGTTGAAGCGTCAGCTCAGTGCTTGGACAGCGGGGTGCCCACAGAGGTAGAGTGACGGAGATAGAAGAGTGCTTAAGTTGGAGCTGTAGCTCGAGAACGAAGGCGAAAGGCAAACAAACAAACAAACAGCCGCAGACGCAGCCACAGCCATAGCATTTCGAAAGCCTCGCTATATATGTAGCCGAAGAGTGATAAAGAGAATAAAGATGGGAGGGGAGGGACAAACGAAACCGGGAACACCAACCACACCCAACACAACCAAAGCAGACGGGCCACCCAAACCACCCAAAGCCGAAGTCAAAATCCGAAACGTTGTCGTTTACCATTCGTTCAGTCAGTTCTTGGTCGGTACGCTCGTCGGTCTGTCCGACCGACGTGACCGTTGGTTGAGTCGCCGTCGCTTGAGCTGTCGGTCGGTCGGTCGAGCAATACGCTAATGTGAGACTAAACACGAGCTGGCGCGACTGAAACCGATTTCCGTCAAGGTGCCATTAAGGGAAGAGAATGCGAGACGAGAGTATGCGACAACAGTTGGAGATGGCAGAAGACTAAATAGCATAGCATAGCATGCAAAGTGTGTGCGCACTCTGAAACAAAACATGATTATCATTTAGTTAAATAATATACATATAATTGCATATTTCTCTTTTGCACTCTAAATTCTGATCAAAATATTGACTACGTAATATCGATTGATAATTTTTTACGCTCGTACAAACTAAAATTGACATGCATTAACATGTCAATTAACTTAAGCGAAGAGTGATGTGAAACAGTATTCTCTCTACTAAAATGTAGAATATTGATAAAAATTGAAGAGTAAATTGTATATGTATATAATTTAATTTCATAATTCGTAAAAATATTTCATAATTACATAAATTTCTTATCTCTTAATTTTTTCTAGTCTATCATGCATTGAGTAATTCATTTTCAAATTGAAGTATTACATACTCTTATTGCATATTATCTTTGCATTTATTCTCTCTTTAAGTGCTGATCAAGAATTACAAAATATTAATTAAAAATCATTAGATGTTTGTAATGCGCAAAATGGAGGCTCGTCAGACTATAGATTTCTGAATATAAATTACAATTCTGGTATACAATTAAGAGACTACCGAAACGAAACGAAACGAGTTACAGGTTCTCTTTAGAGACAGTGTTATGCCATGTCATCGATTGTTTGCACAAAAACTAATAGAATAGAGTTACCTTGGAATGTTTTTATTTTTTTCTGGTTCCGGTTGCTTTATAAGCACCCGTCAGAGGCTACCGCTCATTAATCGTTGCCAGAATGTTGAGCGAATTGCTTCTATTGATCGCTGGCTTGGTGAGTCTTTTCTACCTATGGCAGAAACGCACTCATAGCTATTGGAAGCGTCATGGAGTTAAGTATGTCGAGCCTACACCAATTTTAGGAAATTTTCGCGCATTCCTAACTGGAAAAGTGCCGTTGTTCGAGCAAATGAATCAACTGCATAATGCGCCGGGATTTGAAAATGAACCGGTCGTTGGAATGTATACACTGCGTGGTCCTGGTTTACTTATACGTGATCTGGAGCTGGTTAAAACAGTTATGATCAAGAAATTCAGTTATTTCGTAAATCGTGTGCTGCAAACTGATCCACATTACGATCCATTGGGATACAATAATCTTTTCTTTGTGCGCAATCAGGATTGGAAGGCGTTACGAAGCAGGATATCACCTGTCTTCACAAGTGGCAAAACCAAACAAATGTATCCGCTAATGGTTCAAGTAAGTAAAGAAAGTCTGTAACAAATGCAGATATTGAACGGAGGTTTTTAAGCAACCTTTTCTCATGCTTTGCAGATTGGCAAAGATCTTGAAGCTAATTTGGAAAGACAACCGAATAAGGCAGTACTAAAAATTAAGGATACTTGCGCACGTTTCACTACTGATCTTATTGCCACTATAGCTTTTGGTGTTCAAGCAAATTCATTGAAGATGTTGAAAAGTGAATTCTTTGAAAATAACATGGCAATCTTTGAGATCAGTCTAAAACGTGCTCTGGACCTTGGCATTATCTTTTTATTTCCGGCACTGTCATCCTTGGCGCGTGTCAAACTCTTCTCAAAGAAAACAACCGAATTCTTTTATCGTTCCGTCAGCTATGTTCTCAACGAGCGTGAGAAGTCTGGCATTCGTCGTAATGATCTTATTGATGCTCTGCTTGCCATGAAGAACGAAGAAGGCGACAATCCTCTCACTGCTAAGAGTAAGAGTAAAACTGCCGAACTTGACTATATGGTAGCACAGGCAGCTGTTTTCCAGACAGCAGGCTTTGAAACTAGTTCATCTACTATGACTTTTACGCTATACGAGATGGCAATAAACCCAGAATTGCAGGATCGTTTACGTCAGGAGGTCAAGGAATATTTCGGGGATGAGGATCACATTAGTTATGAACGTATACAGGAAATGCCGTACTTAACGCAGGTCGTAAACGAAACTCTCAGAAAATATCCGATTGTTGGTTATGTGGAACGCGAATGTACACAACCGGCGGAGGGAGAGAAATTTAACATGAAACCCTATTTCGATTTGGAATTACCTGATGGCATGCCTGTATATGTCTCTACGCTTGCCATACATCGCGATGAAAAGGTAATTTAAACACTTCTTTACTATACTGCTATGCTTTTCTAATGCTGTACTTTGTCTTCCTACAGTACTGGCCCAATCCTGAAAAGTATGATCCCGAACGTTTTGCACCCGAAAATCGTAATAATCTTAATATGGATGCTTATATGCCCTTTGGCATTGGTCCCCGTAATTGCATTGGCATGCGTCTTGGTTTACTCCAAACAAAATTAGGTCTAGTTCATTTATTGCGTCGTCATCGTGTTGTTAAATGTCCTCAGACTGTTAGAAATATGAAATTTCAAGCATTATCATCGGTAATGTCTTCCGAAGTTGATATTCAACTTGAGATTCAACGCGATTGAAGTTTACCCGAAAACATCTTATAACACCATCTACCAATACATCTTGTAAAATCTAACATCTTTTATCATTTTTAACATCTTCTATTAAGAGAAAAACAAAGCAAAAAAAATAGGAAAAACAAATAAAAATGTAAATATTAATATTAATAATCTTCTTTAAACATCACTTCAACGAAGTGCCAGAGGTAGAGAGAATCAGATAGAAGAAACGAGTAAGTCGGAGCTGTAGCTCGACAACGAGCGCGAAAAGCTAAACACGAGTTGACACGAACAAAGCCGAAATACGATTTTCATTGTTCAAAGATAAGAGAATAGGAAGAGAGAGTGAGTGCGCACTCTAAAACAAAGCACAATTAAAATTTAGCTAAATAATATACAATTGCATATTTGTTCTCTTTCTACTAATCGCTGATCGTAATACTGACTAGGCAAAACGATTGATAATTGTTTGCGCTCGGACAACTGAACTTGAAAGTATTGAAGTGATGACTCGAAAATACTCTGTACTAAAATTGATAATAAGATTTTATATATGATAAAGTTAAATTTGGTGGAATGAACCATTGTTTAATACGCAAATATCTTATCAATATTATAACTACTACAGCCTTTCATTGTGTAGTCCATAATAAAATAAAAATTGATGTATTACCTTTTTGTATTATCTTTTCTATTACCAAGCAATTGTTCTCTCTTTAGACGCTGATCAAGAATGATAGTGCAATATTTTATGCGTTTTAATGTCGATTATTTGATTGTACACTCTTGCAAGGGTATATTAGTTTTAGCCATAAGTTTGTAGGGTCAGCGTGTTTGTAAGCACTCTTGATTTTTATTAAATTCGGAAGAGTATAAGATCTTTGGCATGCTTCTCATTTGTATTAGCAAATAAAAGAGATTTTTGCCATGTCATTGCGTGCTTGCACAAAAATATACAGAGAGCTATCTTATCAGAGTCTTAGAATATTGTTATAAGCACCCGCAAGAGTCTACCGCTCATTAATCGTCGTCAGAATGTTGACCGAATTGCTTCTATTGATCGCTGGCTTGGTGGGTCTTTTCTACCTATGGCAGAAACGTACTCATAGCTATTGGAAGCGTCATGGCGTTAAATATGTAGAACCTATGGCATTTTTGGGTAATTTTCGCACTTTCCTAACTGGCAAAGTGCCGTTTTTCCAGTTGATAAGTGAACTGCATAATACACCGGGATTTGAAAATGAACCGGTCGTTGGAATATATACATTGCGAGGTCCTGCTTTAATTATACGAGATCTGGAGCTCATTAAAACTATTATGATCAAAAAATTCAATTATTTTGTGAATCGTTCATTGAAAACTGATCCACATTATGACCCATTGGGCTATAATAATCTGTTCTTTATTCGCAATCCGGATTGGAAGGGGCTACGAAATAAGATGTCACCAGTATTCACAAGTGGCAAAACTAAGCAAATGTATCCGCTAATGGTGCAAGTAAGTTGCAATAGTTAGCAAATAAAGCGACTGTTCGATGAGGATTTTAACAAATAATATATTGTTTTCTGCTGCAGATTGGAAAAGATCTTGAAGAGAATTTGGATAAACAACCGAATAATGTAGTATTAAAAATAAAAGATACTTGTGCACGTTTCACTACGGATCTTATTGCCACTATAGCATTTGGTGTTGAGGCTAACTCATTGAAGAAGTTGAATAGTGAATTCTTTAAACATAATATGGAAATCTTTAAAGTCGGCCTAAGTCGTGCACTGGATATTGCTATTATCGGATTACTACCGGAATTATCATCTCTGGCCCGTGTCAAACTCTTCTCAAAGAAAACAAGCGAGTTCTTTTATCGTTCCGTCAGCTATGTTCTCAACGAGCGTGAGAAGTCTGGCATTCGTCGTAATGATCT